>JAGDQP010022842.1:17412-29921 GCA_022664845.1 Lepisma saccharinum | reverse complement strand
ATTGTTTGTCGCTCTCAACAAGAAGAAAGAAGAAAGAAAAACGCCTCCCGCTTGGTCGCGACAATAGTGCAGTTTCATATTTGTACACACCTTCATGTTTCGGAATAAACTCAATATTCACCTTATTTTTCAATTCTGCTTTGTAAAAAATACAATATTCTGGGTGTGAATAATGGTGAATTTCCTGAACGGTTCAGCGTTGTCAAGTGTGTGTTTAGATACACGTTCATTCTGTATATGTTGAGGAGCTTTGACTTTGCCCCATCTTTAAATCTATAAGCTTAAAATCAACAAATATCCTTGTCCCAGCCGGGATTCACATTCAGATCCTTCTAGACGCTTGATAGCGCAACCAACGCGGTAGACCATTCCCAAACATGCTATAGGGTAGTTCTTACTTACCGGAAGTATAGGGAGGACTAGATTCCTTACCAAATTATATAACTTTCTTTTTCGAAAATCCTTGTTCACAAAGAACCAGTACGGAATACAATTCTCATTTGCTGCTCTCCTAAACATAGTTCGGATTTCCTCAAATAAGCACCACTTGTTGTGAAATGGAAATAATAAGTTGACTTTCCCTTAAACTTCCTTCAGAAATCGCTACCGAGACAAGCAGGGAGGACAAGCTTACTACATACTACTCAAAATATACCTGTTCGCTAGAAAGACTGGAGTGAAGAATTCAGATTTGACCCTAAATATCCATACTACTGGAAAGGATTTCCTTACTCACGAAGGGCAGAGAAATTCCTCGAAATTCAGGATTAATTCTCCTTACTACATGCAGTGACGAAGAAACCTATTTAGGAATTCTTTCAGAACGAAGATACACTGTTAAAAAATTTTGGAAACTGCCTTGATATATTCAGTAATGTTTCAAATAAATTTGAGTATTTGCAGTAATCTTGGAAAGATACTAAAATATTTATTTTGTGGTACTTGGAAGTTTTCAATTTCCAGTTCTTGTGATATTCGCACATGCGCAGAAACAGAAAACGGTTTCTGATTGTATCCAAACAACCAATTTTGATCAAGTGTTTACTGCCAGTATTATGATCAAGAGCTTCAGCAGAAATTGGAGATGCTCTCAGCGAATGGGAATTGCGATCCCTAATCGAAAAATACAAAAAAAATATATTAAAAAAGGCGTGAGTCGTTGAAGTAACTATGCTTATGTTTTCTACATTCCAACACTCTCCATGCTACGCGAGTTTGATGATAGATTTTTGAAGATGAATATTATTTTCGATTGTTTAAACACTATTTTCGTGAGTGAATGAATAAAAATTGTATAGTTTTTTTTAGTAAAGTGCAGAATTCATGGATGAAGAAAAACATTTCCTAATTTCGCGAGTATTTACTATCTTTCTACTCCATGTGATTTCTTGACCGTTTAAAACTTAGCGATTCGCGAAATTCTACTGTCCCTACCCATAGGTAGAGGTATCCACTATCCAGCATGTAAACCAGTATGACACCTGTGGCTTATGCAGCCCACAATACAGAATGTCACTGTGGGTGGTCGAGATGCAAGGCACTAGTTCTAAGAGCCGATTGAACTGCTTTTCTCCTTGGTAGTAGCAACAAAGAAATTTGCAAATCATGCGTATACGAATGTAATGGATGATGAATCATTGTTAAACAATGCTTTAAAATCCTTTTATAGAAATATTCAACGAGTGATAAATATAGGACGGGACACTTTGTAACAAGAGAGAACACAGCTAGCAGTTTATTACTATTACTTTTCAACGAATTAATGGACAAGGATTAATATCAACACTCACGCCAACACGCATATCCCTGTTTGCACCTACCCGGGGCAAAATAGATTGGAAACACTGATAACCAAGGTAGTTAGAAACGGGAACAGTCACAGTATTTTCTCATTATGTCTAACAATGTTTATGCCAAGTTAGGTACAGATACGCATAACGACATCAAAGAAAATGTAAAAAAAACTGAATATTAATTTTTTTTAAATAGTTGACAACTGCGGCACCTGGTTGGCAACACTGACAACGGTTAACTTGGGAATGGAGACACTCACAGTATTTCTCAATTGTGTTGAAGAATGTTTATGGGAAATTTGGTGCAGCTACATTCAATGTAATGGAAGCCATTTGAAAAATTGAATTTTATAGAAAGTAAGTTGGGAATACTGCCAGCTGGGGTACTTGGGGATGGGAACACCCACAGTTTTCTCTATTATGTCGAATAATATAGCAATTTTGGTGCAGATAAGTATAATGGAATGGAATGTATCATTTGAACAATAGCAATTCTAAAGAATGAGTTGACAACACTGAACGACTGTTCCAGTCAAAATGGTTTCCGTAGTTCTGAGTTAGTTTACACAAGACTTTTCCTTTTTGCACCTTGTAGTTTCTGAGATTTAATTTCTGGACACAGACAGACGGACGGACTGAGCGGGATTATAAGGTCCTTTTTGTCTATAGTTTTGGTATCAAGGGATTCAAAAACGGAACATCTGGTCACCCTACACTACAATATAAATCGGTCAGATTCTTTTCAAACTGAGATTTCGAAAGGAAGAGAATGCTCTTTCGGTTATGAAACCCAAACAGCAAAGATTCATTGAGGGTTGTATATGGTTCAGGCAAAGACCGCTGAAGAACGAATAAGGGTTCAAAGTTCAAATAAAACAAGAAAACATTTCAAAAGTCTCAAGTCTCGTCGCTAAACTAAACTGAAATATTGTTTTATTGGAAATAAGACATTGAGTTAAAGAAATGAATACACACACAATATTAAATTCAATCAATACCCTACTGTATTGATTAGAACAAATTAGGTCACCAAAGATTCGAATTACGGACTGAGAAGTAAACAAAACAAAAACTGATATAACTTTTTCTAGTCCTCTTAAAACTATGGGTAGTGTTCACAGGTAGTGGAAAGCAAGAATTGGTTCATCTTTCTCAGGGATCAACGAGTCATAAAGTTGTCTAAAGGTAAAACACCGATCATTACCACGATCATCATTATTTAATAAGTAACTTAGTCGTGGAGGATAATCTTAACATTTGGCCTTATCCTTGTTTCGACTAACAAACTGTCAGAGGTAATTAATTATTAAAAGTTGCAGGACAAGAAAGGCGTCGACGGATAGGCTGAGCTATAAAAGCATAAATCCCACAATTAAAAAAAAAAGTAAGCGAATTTCGGCTAAACGTGGCTCCTTCCTTTGGCTACTTTCATTATTCCAGTCGATATTTCAAATAAACAAATCTTTTTCAAAAGAAATTAACATGTAAAATGAATTATGCAATACTTTCAATTTGAAAACATTTTTTGGTAGCTTCAGTGTTATTAAAAAGTATACTAGACGTATGCTATTTATGTGTGTAGGGATCTTCCACAATTTCAAAGTACTTCAAGACAAGAGTTTAGCAGTTGTTACAGCTTAGTTTCAGAGACTCGTAGCAAAGACGCTAGGTTAATAGGACAAAAATGAACAAGTCCAAAAATTCACATTAAGAGATTAGTGCAATTTTGTATCGTCTGCTGTGAGCGACATTTACAGACATAAATATCTACAAATATCGATGTTGTTCCACTGAATTTGATGTTTGAAAACCCATAGTTTCTGTAAAAAAAAAAACTGGATTAGTCCATCAAGTTTTTGCACGTTTATCCTGAAGATGAAAAAATAGACAAATTAAAACAATTTTTCGGTTTTTACTAGCAAAGTAGATCACGTGAAGATCGCACAATTTACGTAACACTCATTATTTTTTATTTTCTATTCGGTAAAAGCGGATATGTCCAAATTTATTTATTTTTTTCTAGCGCACCCCTGAGAACAGAAGTAGAAATGAATTTAATACATAGTTGGTAATTATAAAATCTACCAATATGAAACAGGGGTTATTGTTTTTATTGGTTTGGTTATTATATTGTAACTTGTAAGACAAACGCCAGAGACATTCTCTCCCGTTTTCTGAAATATCAAATATGTCCTGTTTCGAGATTTATTCTTGAATTTCATTCTCTGATTTTACCAGAGGCGATTCTTCCACATAAATATCGAGGAGCTTCATACAGTAAAAAACAATAAATTTACTTTTTTTTTTAAATATGGAAGTTTTCTTATGTAAAAGATAGTTAAGGTATGAAAAATACATGTAAAGAATTTAGTTAAATGGGGATGGTAACATTGAGACGACGGAACTAATGTACTACCATCTAGCGAGAAGAGATATAGTAGATTTGAAAGGTTATAGATCCTACATTTTATAAAAACCGCGAATCGCTACTGGACTTTACAAAAAAAATGAATTGTTGCATTCATTAATTACCTTTCTATTATCTCTTTTATCATTTCATCCAAATGAAGTGTCTTACGCTTCGTTATCTTATCTGCATGCAAATCTTATATTTCCCCCAATCGGAATGTTAGTTTCACATAAAAATGACGTAAAAACATTGCGCGTCATCATTTCTCGCTTTTTGTTAATGAGGTCATATTTCTTTTAAAGAACTTCGTACTTCACACAGTAAAACGTTAAAGCTAATTCTCATAAAACAAGTATTACATTTTTATTTCTTGAAAAAGAACACAAGTCACTTTTTATGTATACGTTGTACAAATATACAAGGTAAATAAATTTCAGGTACTAAAAATGGTTGAAGCAGATGATGCAATGCAAGTTGAACATACATCGTACTATGCAGTTGTCACAACAATAAAAAAAATATTGATGAAATTGTATGGAGCAATTACAGTGTAACACTAGCTACTGTTTAAGTGATAGATTTATGATGTAATTTCAAAATGTCTTTCAACTTTCATGTGTTCTGCAATTTATGACATGTAATGTTCCTTACGTATTGAAGTACAAGATTGGTGCATCAGTTCTTTAGTTTCTTTACCTGCTTAAGGAGTGTATACTTCAAATAGAACTAACATATTGTGAGATAAGACGTTTATCCTCTTCTGGGATATAAAAATCGCAAGAAAAGAATTAAAATCTTTCTCAGCATGTTAGTTTCTATATAATAATGATTATAGAATAGGAAAAAAAAATGATCTGCAGATGCACTGAATATTTTTTGTTTTATACAGAAATGATTAGTAACAGTATTCTAAGTAAACTGTACATAATGAGTACGGAAGTAAGAGAAGATTTACTTTGAATTTATCGTGGGTTACCAGACGTCCTCTTCTTGGAGAACATGACCTCCTTTTTATCTGGTACTTCTGTCCTCCCTCCTTTTCTAAATATCTTGAAATGTCATCCATTCTCTGGTGATCAGGTTAAAAAGTTGAGAATTGGACATAATTCGTGATCTAAGTTCTTAATTTTAAATAACATGTTCGTTACCGAAACATCAAGCAAATGGTTAATGGTAAACACATTCTATTTTCATTAAATTTTATTACTTGATAGGAAAATACAATAAAAATTTAAAATTTTGTGTAACTTGCCCTGTAAAAACAGAAATTTAAAAGTAAGAAATTCTTCTGTTTGTCAGCATTTCTTTATGGAATTTTAAATGAAAGGTAGCCTTACTTGTCCTCCATTGGAAGAAAAAATCCTCACTTATCCTCCATTTTAAACTTTACTGTCCTCCACTGGTAAAAAAATGACCTGGCGTTCAACTGAAAACCCTCTGTCTCCAAGTCTTCCTGTCCTGTGCTTCCTTTTTCAACTGCTAGTAACTAATTCGTTTCCTCACATCCGTCAACATTCAATATTTCTTCATTGCTAATTCTATCCGTTCATTTGATCTCTAATTTTTTCTCTATAACCAGATCTGAGAACTTTCATGATCTCTAATTTTCTCCACAGCCAGATTTGAGAACTTTCCAGGATCTCTAATTTTTTCCAGAGCCAGATTTGATAACTTCACAAGATCTCTAATTTTCTCCATAGTCAAAAAGTTGATAACTTTACAAGACCTCTAATTTTCTCCATAGTCAGAAGTTGAGAACTTTACAAGACCTTTAATTTTCTCCATAGCCAGATTTGAGAACTTTCTAGGATCTATAATTTTCTTCATAGTCAGCTTTGAGAACTTTGCAAGACCTATAATCTTCCGGGCTGAGAATACAACGGAAATAGTTTTTGTCAAAAGAGGCATCGATAATAATGAAGAATACTCTCCCAATGAAACGAATTCATTCAGACACACATGGATACTTGCAATTCCTTGCAGAAAGATATTCAATCTGATCTTCGATACAGTTTGTACTATCCTGTACTACACTCCATACGAATGTCTTAGAAAAAAAATCCTCAATGACTTCATATTCATTTTCTTTCGATTGTTGCCCTATTTCGTTAACTTTCCAAAACCGAAGTGGCATAATCAAAGCAGTAATAATAATAATAATAATAATAATAATAATAATAATAATAATAATAAATAATATATGAGTATGACGTCATTTCGATGATGCCGTAGCAGCAATTTTCATCCCTGCTTTCAACAGACCATTTTCTCGGAATGAAGATATTCAATATAGTATTTTCGCCCATTTGTGTTGAAACTTTCCTTACGGTTATAACGCAATTAGAAATCTTGCTTACGTCCTAAAATCACATTTAACATTTAGTTACATTCAAACTACCGTAGTCACGTATAATAAAAATAGAATAATTAAATAAATACCTCGCGAATTGAATCTGAAAAGTAACGTAAAATAAAGGTTTCATTTATTAAATCATTAATTAACTAATTCCACTCATACATTGGGAAGGAAATAGGAATTTAAGGATCGCTAAACAAGGTATTTAGCCTTGCGAACTGATGAAGAAAAAAAAACTTGAAAGAAAATTTAAAAAAATAGCATAATGCGTCCAACGACACACAAGCTTACCTTGCATTTCTTGCCAAACTCTTATCTAGCAACTGCATATTCAAACACGTATCGTTATGCTTGATTGAACAAGGAAAATAAAGAATGAGACTTCTTGTTTCACGAAAAACGTGACATCGCAAGAACTAGGTACTTTTTCTTTTTCTTTTGTAACGTTAGAAAATGATTGTCGTAAGGAAGAAGCAGCTAGTTCACTCTAAAAATAACACACCTTATCTGTCTTCTTTTTCTAAAGCTTTACAGTCATAACAAAGAATTGCAAAATTTTGCTATTTCTGATTTTGTTATTCAATGTCGATGACCAGTTAGCAGTTTAACAGTTTGCGCTGGTAAGAAAATACACCCCAGGAATTTTAGACCTTTACTTTAGATTAAATACCGTAAAGCTGAAATTTTGTACAAGTTAGAGTATTGTATACTGAACAATATACTAGAAATGTCCATGTCTCCAACGCTTGCTTTCCACAGTACAGCGCAAGAAATGCACCAGTCACACAGTACCATAACATTTATAACAGTTCACCATTTCGATATTTCTAAACTAGGAAAGCTTTTAAATTTCTTCCATCTTGATTCATTTTACAATTTGTCATCTGTATATTTCAGAGTTTCGGGTGAGGCTTGGAGCCCAGGCCTTATATTCACACCAATCAACAGATTCTCCAGCTTTAAAGTGTCCTCCCTTGCATCTGTTATCTTGTTAATAACTGCAGAGGATAAACCTCCACTCTGTGTAACAGTATGCATACACAGGTTTTCTGTGTCAATTTATCTTGCTTGCCAGATATATCCCATCTTACACCCTTAATAAGACTCCAGAAACCTAACTTGAATATAAGTTCATCAAAGCACAAACCAATTTCGAGGAGAACATGATAGCTATTCTGCGAAGAGCGGAACTAAGTAGAAATGAGGAGGTCACCAACTACTACAGACAAGAAGTGCAAAAAGAAGAGTGGAAACTCACGTTGGATGAATGCAAAGTCCGCTTTGATTCGGAGATCACGAAGGAAGTGGTCTGAAGCGGCAAGATTGCGGCGTTAGACTTCCTGAAGAAGAAGCTACAAGCAACCAACAAGACTCCAAAAGGCGAAACACTCACTCCAGAGGGGCAAGCAGATACCGCTCCCCAGACGTTCCAGGAGGAACACCATAGATACCTGTTGGAAATCATGAAAATCCACAGGAATCTGCCCATAAACCACCGGTCGTTTTCAGGACTAACGAAAAATTCTGAAAAGAGAAAACTGTTTTACACCCAAACAAAACCTTACAAGAAATTAAAGCTATTTTAAGCCAACAAATCCCACAAGTTGAATAGAAAAAGAAGCACACCCAGAACTAAGAAAATCAAAATGCATGAATTTCTCGTATATAGCCTGCCAAAGAAGAATTTGACAATACACAAGATAGAAATCTTAGAGTAGCAACTTCCGTTGTTTCCCACATCTAAACCGAATACTTTGACCCTCATTCAGGACGTGAAACATTTCAGGCAGTTACTGGAAAGGCATTACCAGAGGACACCATGTGAGATAAAAACAATTTTATCGAAATACAATATGGCCATCGCAAAATCAAAGGAAAGTGATATGGAACCAGACATATCCCATCACTGTTTGCGAGAGCATACTGGTCATCTACAGGAAAAAAAAAATGATAAAACTACTTAAAAGCAATACGAAACCAAATCTGACCCCGGAGACGGAGACGTGCAATGAAGAAACTAAAATCAAGAAGAGACATTATTATCAAAGCCACGGGCAAATAAATCAGTGGGACTAGTCATCCTTAAAAAGAACTTGTCATAAGAACGTTTCCTTGGATGGAAGAAGTAAAATCCTATAGATAATTTACACAAGAGTACAGGACCCGAGCTCAAATTTGCAAGACAAATCTTTACACACAGATTCGAGATTGCTTCTTAAAAGAATTATAGGCAATGAACGGAAACTAAGGAAGAGACTACAACGAAATGGGAAGAGCTAGCGTGTGTATTGTTAGTGGATACAAAAAGAGATTGTTCCAAACGGTATTTAAAAAAACAACAAAAAAAAAACATTTGGAACCAGTCGGCCAGAAGGCCAAAAAGGGAACAAAATATGTAAACAGAGTTATTTTCCCAGTAGAATACTACCCAAACTATGAGAACAAACTGAACGGAACAGCCTAATTCAGAATCCCTGGAAGGAAATCGAGAGAGCAAATGACAAAGGGAACTGGTATGTGGAGATGCCACAAGCACCACCGCTAATCGCATACAAAAGACAACAGTACCTAATACAAGCAGCTTTCACACAAAATAACTAACGATGTATAATATTTTACAAGAATGACCCAACATTGTTAACAACATACAAAAATACATACAACAGAAAGGGTAAATGGATAAACGAGTGAAAATAAGAAAAGGACAAAAATGGAAAGAACACGATTAAAAACTATTGAACTAAAGGCAAAGTAGACAACAGAATCTTTGTATATTTATGTAAGTATGATAGTTTGCATATGTATTTACAGTAAGAACGGAAAACACGTGCAATATATGTAAAGTTTTTCCATTATTATCATTATCTCTCACACAGTAGCAAGGTTTGGTTACCAGACACACTGTCAATCGTTCGTTTTTCCTTTGTGTAGACACACGTGAGTAGACATAAGTAGACATATATAAGACATAATATTTGCACAATTATGTAACGTGTTAGAGGAAAAATTAAAAATTTCCTGTAAATATGGAAGAGTTTGTAGGAAAATTATATAAATAAGCACGTATGACCTTGCTATGGACGTTGTGCAAAGAAATCAACCACCACACAAGTAAGACAAAGGGTTCTTACTTGTAAAACAACTAAGTTCAAAACACTTACTCAAGTTTCAGATACAGCTAGTGTAGTTATTTTACGTTTAAACTAAATAACATCACATAACAACTAAATAATAATAAGAGTAATGACTGATACATAAAACAAAATTTCAGATATTTGCATTAAGAGCGTGACGCAAAGTATTTTAAGAACTAGAAACACCAACATTGTGAGCAGAGGACTATTATATTCAATGACTAATCTGAAGAGTAAGAATAGCTGAAATGTAGAAAACCAATGTGTGAAATAAAGAGGCAGGTTATTCAGTTATCTAGTCAGCAAGGTATACAAGAGTTAAACTTAGATATTAATATTGTTCACTTCTGGATTTACCATTAAGTTTCTTATATGAAATCTATCATCTTACGACGAGAAGAGATCGACAAACGCATTAGGTTTACTGAGACTACGTCCCGATGGTATTCTTCTTTTCACTATGACAAGAAAAAGTTTCAAAACAGTGTTAATGCGACATAGATTTGTCTCACTAACCATATTCCAAACTGGGGTACATTACTCAATTTTCAAGGATATGAAGGACCTATTGAACATACATAATAAAGAAAATTCATTAATCTTGGTAAATGTACAGAAATGGTAAAGTAGTCACACAGAACTGCTAGTTATAGCAGTAACGTGATCAGCAAACGAAAGTTTTTAACGAAACATAACGCGAAGGAAGGTCCTTTTCCGATGAAGTTTTGGCGATGGGATTATCTGCAATTACATAAACAGAGGATATTTTGTTCTTCTTTAAAGGAATTGTGAATGTAGAATTTGAGACATAAGGTGGGTTAATATTCTCTTATGACTGAAAGAACTTAGAATCGTCAGAAAGAAAGGGAATTTTAGTAAAAGATCGATTAGGATGAGATGGGAGATCGTCTGCATATACAAAGGAGAAAAGGGCCAAGAATACTACCTTGAGGTACACAGAACAAAAAACAAGAACGAAATTGGAAGAGGGTCCAGAAAGAACAACTTCTTGTTTACGGGGATAGTCTGGTAGTAAAGAAAGGAAGTTACCATGGATAATTAACTTGTGACCTAATTTATAAAGTAGAAGAATACCATCAAATCTATCAAAATGCCTTATTAGATCCAGATGGACAACATCATGTTACTTATTATTGGACAGAGATTTGGTAGTTTCCATTGGAAACTCTAATAAGAGAAATATAATATGAAACTGTATAAAGACTGTAGAGCTCCTGTTTAGCTGAACTGGCAACTCTCTCGCATTCATTATGAAATGCCTCTGGTTTGATCCCTTCTTGAGGTTCTTAATTTTTGTGTTGTTCCCACATCATGATTCCAATTTAGGATTATTTGAATTGGAAGTAGTGAGCCCCTGTCTTGAAATGAAGTTAAAAGTGGCAATGCGGAATCAATGAGCTGACTTTGTATAGGTTCTGTTGCAATTGTTGAGCACAGGAGTTTAGAAGCCACAAAGGAACTATTACAACACTATGTATCGGAATAAATAATAGTCTATGAGGACATATTATATAATTAAGAAAAAACTATAACTAAATATTAATAACGATTGTAAATCAAAGGAATAGAACAGAATGACCGAGGCTTAGTTGGTAGAGTGTTAAATTCGTATTTGGATGGTCCTGGGTTCAGCAGCCGGCAATCCTTACTTTGGTTTACTAGGTTTTTCCTTATTCACACCAATCTAATGCCGGGTATCTTCAAAGCTAGGCCTTAGCTGACTAAAGTAGATGGCCTGATTATGATCTCTGCAATCCTGTCTCGCTCTGACTCAGGTACATACAATTCAATTCAATTCGAAGGAATTGATCAATGTATTAAAGAACATAACGAGTTCATCAGTATTGCTAACAAATTACTAAGAACAATCATGTGATCGAAAAGCTCACGCCATTTTGGAAACGTACTTGGGAGAAATAAAAGAATCGAGCGTAGTAATAATAATAATAAACAATACTAGTTGTTATTTGTAAATGCTGAATGAAAATGAAAGGAAAATAATTGCCTAGATTTTGTTTATAGAAGTTTAAACAAACAAGAGCTACAAACAGACATTTATTTAGAAAAGGAAACATGCGCATGTAAGTTTTTAAAAACGTAATGAAAAAGTGAAGGCAAAAAAGTACGTCTAGACGAAAAAAAAAATCCAACTTTTAAGTACTACGTTAAGCATTAAGTGTTCCTACATTTACCTTTGTTTCACCATGTACATAACTTCGTGCACCTGTGTCAACATAACGCTATGGTTTGTTTAAAAGAAACATTTAATTACAATGCCTTAAGTAACCATTAATGAATGAAACTTTTCTTTTTTTGCCCCTTCTGTTTCATTAAAATATAAATACAACATATGTGCTATGACGTCTGAAAATGTAACCAAACAAACAGAGAAATCTGTTTTCTTTACAAGAAAGGTTTGGCAGCTAACACTTAACTACACACATACGCGCAGATATATTACTGTGCATAAACAAAGGCAGCAATGAAAAATACCGACTAAAGTATTCTAATACCAATTTACAACACTGTCATTTCTATTGGTCTATAATGATTTATTGCTCATGTATTTGTTAAAAAGAAGAAAAAAATATCAAGGAAAAACTTATCTGAAAATAAAGGATGAGGTAGAAATTTCTTCGTTAAGTATTATACAAACTAACAACTGAAGCTCGGATGTATGTAGGGATTTTACGTACTATAAAGAAAAGACAGTATTCAAATATAATTCGAGTTTGGACAACTCGAACTGAATTCTCGATATCTCGGAAGTCGGAACAGTTTCATATTAGTGTATA
>JAGDQP010022842.1:0-17012 GCA_022664845.1 Lepisma saccharinum | reverse complement strand
TCCTGAATCGTGGTGTGTGGAATGTTGTACCATTCTTCCTCCAAAACATGCTCCAGTTCCTTAAGGGATGATGGTGGAGGGTAATGAGACCGAACACGCCTTTCTAACACAGACCACAATGGCTCAATGATGTTCAGATCTGGTGATTGTGGGACCCAGGGGAGGTGTGATAGCTCCTGGTCATGCTCCTCAAACCATGTTTGCACCGTTTTTGCAGCGTGACAGGGTGCCAAATCATCTTGGTAGATGCCATCACCATCCGGGAACAATGTGTGGGCCATGGGTAGAACCTGGTCCCCCAAAATGGCCTCATACGCCTTAGCATTCATCATTCCATGCAGGGCTATGATGGGACCTGAAGAAAACCACGATATCACTGCCCATACTGTAACAGAACCACCCCCATGCTTTACAGTTGGGCGCAGACAGTCTGGATCATAGGCCTGCGACGGTGTTCTCCATACGTAAACACGATGGTTGTTGGAAACAAGGTGTAGATCGATTCATCGGAATACATTACGTGTTTCCACTGATCAAGCGTCCACTCCTTGTGGTCCTTGCACCACTGGATACGCCGCTTCGCATTTACTGCTGTGACCAGAGGTTTGGCGATCGCGGCCCTGCCATGAATTTTCATTTTTTGAAGTTCCCGTCCCACTGTTTTTGATGAAACCGGGTTCTGTAGGCCGGAATTGAGTTCAGACGTAATTTTCATTGCAGTGGTCTGCTTTTTAGTTGCTACAATCCGTTTTAATGCCCTCCTGTCCCTATCGGACAGGATTGTATTTCGACCACTGTTGTGCTTTGCAGACGTTGTTTGCCCATGCATTGTGTATGCCCTCGTGACACTGGACACAGTGCCTGTCGATACCCCCACAATGGTCGCCACTGTTGTCACTGAAGCTCCAACCAGACGGGCACGAACGATCATGCCTCTTTGGAAGTCTGTCAGGTCGCCCATTTTACCGCACCACTTGCACACCACAACACTCACAGGTGAACTGGGTACTGCTGACGGAAGAGGAAGGTCCACATGACACATTGAAAACAAAACACGATCGGCAAACCGCAACACGTGGTGTACAGTGGCGGGCCACACTTACGTGTCCTGTATGACGTGTTTTTAGATTTTTTGTCCAACCCCTGTGTATATATATATATAATAAGATATTGTGAAAGTAATATGACCAAAAATAAATTTCAACTAGCTGTTCTTTAGTAAAAAAAAATGCATATTAGTAGTGTCGATGTAAGGATGGTCTTCAGCATGTATTTTAGAAACTATGCAGAAATATTCAACGAATATTGTGGATATATATAATGTAGACTAGAATGTGGTAAACAGAAGTGTATAGAGTTACAAAAAGCTATGAAATACACTGTACTTGGTATGAAATATAGGTGTAATCACTGATTAAGATACACACAACATAAATAAAGGAACCTAATCTATTGAAGTATTCTTTTCTTTTTTCTTTTGATTAAGATTGTGATGCTAAGTTAAGTTAGTCCCTATCCCTACTAAAGTTAAGATAACTTCGTCTATATACTTAACAGAAGGAACACCACACATAATATTAATTCAGTACTAAATGTGTATATTAATTCAATAACCTCTTTTGTGTTTCTTTAATGCTAATTTTGATCGCTGAATGTTACAAATATTCGGTTTAAAAAAATAA
Source organism: Lepisma saccharinum (assembly GCA_022664845.1). Taxonomy (NCBI): domain Eukaryota; kingdom Metazoa; phylum Arthropoda; class Insecta; order Zygentoma; family Lepismatidae; genus Lepisma; species Lepisma saccharinum. The sequence goes on along the minus strand of JAGDQP010022842.1, from coordinate 15,330 downwards.
CGTAAATTATAATGTAAAAATATACTTTATATAATGAAACATCGTAAAATATATCCGCTGACTATATTAGAAAGAATGCATCTATTTATGAAGAAGTGCCCATCCAAATAAGCATGAAGAAGAAATAAGTGAATACAAAACAAGTGAAAAATTTCGAAAACAATAAAGAAAGGAAGAAAGTAAATAGATGGAAAGTGAAAAGGTAAGTAGAAAAAGAAATGGTTTTATGAATAAAGGAGCAAAAGAGAATGAAAGGAATAAAACAAAGAGCAAAAAGACAAGTGGAAAGAAAGGGGAAGATTGAGAGAGAAGGAAAGAAAACACCAGAGAGAATAAAAATCTAATAAATTTTGACAAGAGTCACAAATATTGACAGTAACAAGACAGAAAAAAAAGATTAAGTAAACAGAAGTCGTGGACAGCAAGAAAAAGGAAAAAATGTATCTTTTCACGGAGAATTAAATTCTCTCTTCTTTCTTTACGTTAAAGCGTTTATTTGTCCTTCAGTTACTAATCATATCCTCCAAAAGAGAAGTTGAAAATGCATTAAACTCAACTTCACAATGTTTACTAGATTAACGGCTTCTAATATGAATGCTTATGATGAATAATGTACAAATAAATGTTACTAAAATAATCTTGGGGAACCACGAAATAGTCCCGTACAGTAGAAATCTGTTTTCTTAACAAATTTATCGTGCGTTAACAGTGTAAAGAGCTTTACATTTTTCTAAAAAAATATGTTATTTTTGGCTTTTGACAACTTTGACACAGGCCATGATAGAATAAAAGGATGTAAGAAGAGAGACAGACTAGTATAACCGAGGGAAAAAATACTCGAAAACTTCATGTGAACGTTGACCGGCAGCTGGAATCGATTCCAGTTCATTTGAAGTGGAAAGCCAACACTATACTGACTGAATTACAACCGCTCGCTAACGGTAACGAATGAGTACTACACATTTTAGGCCCAAGTTTGGAGATTTTTTCATTTACTGCAACGCTGATAGTTTCTTTCAGGAAAAGTGAAAATATAGAAAGAATTATATTACTATGTTTTTTATAGTAAGAGCGAAATAACAATTAGCTATTACAATTTATTAAATAGTAATTAATCTTTATTCATTTAACCTTATTAGTCTTTAATCATATCTGATAAGTAATTGTTTCACTCTGAAGATAATATGGACAAGACATGAGTAAGTCTGTCACATGGCATACGACTAGCAAGCAACATGTCTTGCCCTAAAAATGTTAAGTTAAATTTAAAAAAAGTAAATTCAACGTTCCCGGAATATTTTTTTTCTCGAGTGTACATACTAATCGTGTTGTACATACTATTTGCTTTTAATATATCCCACCCACTGCTTTGGGGCGAAATGAAATGATAATGTCCTTTCTTATCATCTTCTTCTTTGGAAATCCAGAGTTTCGTTTGAGTCTGTTCTTCATTCGTACTGCTCTGAGTTTCTCCGACTATGATTTACTAAGCTCACATCGCTTACGTCATTATTTGTAGAAATATGAAGTCAGTTGTGACGATGCAGCCTTCACTTCGAGAGCCTGTAGCTCCGAGATTACGCGTTTGGAAATTGCTTCTTGTTTTGATGGGAATAATCACTTCCAGAAATTTTTCGGCGTTATTCATTAACAAACAGCCTGCAGAACTAAATTATTTAATTAATAATTATCACTGATTAGATATAGTAGATAACCTAACAGACGTAACCTGTAGTAATTGAACATACTTAACTGTCAAATGAAACACAGTAAGTAGGTAAAAATATATATATTTTTTTTAAGTTAATAGTCTTCACGTGATGAACACGACATCTGACATTAATGAATTCACAAATCACAATTGACAAAGTGTCTTTCTTCACTAAGTTTGTAAAATCCCCCCCCCCCCCACCTTCTTAAAGATTTCAAAAGACAATTACGCACGGTAGGCATTCCCTAACTATGGCTGCTTCAGTTTAAGTGCAATTTTATCTACACTTCTCTGTATCAAAAAAAAAAAAAAAACAACTTTGATGGCCTCTAAGATAAAGTTCTCAAAAGTTATGCAACTTTCAAGCATTTATTTCCACTTCCTTATATTTCTTTTAACCAACTTTTTCTTGTAGAATATAGTCATAAAATTTGTAGTCTTCTTTTTTTTTACCATGTTCTATATGTGCTATAATGGGAAACGTGACATAAATATAACTATAATAGAAACGTGACTTGTCTTCTTTGACAAGTAATAATAGACGTTATCTTTTTGATTGACCTGAATGTAGACGAGTCGCTCGTTTAGTGCTGATACTTGATGGGAAATATGAAAAAAATTCTATCAATAGGTCTATTGTTTCTATCTTTTTTTAAAAAATAGAAATCCCCCCCAAAAATTGTGTAGCTGATACTAAAAAAGTGATACAGTTATAGATTCGCTTTAGTATTGGACGACCTGTTGGAAGTATCGCATTCTTTCTATTTGTTTTTACTATGTATTTTCTTCATATTTTCTTCCGATACTCACAACAACATGCCCCTTTCCCCTTCAGAGTAGTCCCCCGATAACACAAATGCCAGAGGGACGTTTCCGTAGTAGATAGAAAAAGAAAAACATGCCACCCCACTGACATACATAGGCCCTTCTTAAACCGATGAGTACAGACAATTCACCTGGATTATCACACGCTACATGCATGTGTGGTTTACCAGGCTAGTTCTTCAGTTGGAACCCGATATAGGTTTTCTTTCCCGTATATGAGGCCATGCTTTGTATACGATTTTTTTTAATCCTATCTATTACTCTTCTCGTGCTTTCCTTTCGTCTTTTTTCACCTTCTTTCTTTCTTTTATACACAACCGATCCACGGTAAATATCTCGGAAATATAGAAACTGAACGTTCGCGACATAATCTGTAGAGTTAAAAGCATGCGGAGAGTCCTGGTAGCAAGGTGTTGACTCACGCTGAGGCGTTCCTTGGAGGGGCCAGACTAAATTTGTTTTTCTCGCTTTTGTTTCAAAATTTACTGCCGAATTGTATCCTGGGATATTCAGGAGGTATCCTTGAACGACCTGCTGGTGTATTCCAAAATCATCCTGATTGGACGTCCGTTGTATCTCCCACAGAAGTCCTATGCGGACGTGAGCAAGAATGCATTCATTTTGCCTTTTCCTGATCAACAAATGTCAGTAGTTATTTCAGGAAATTTTGCTGACAATGAGACAGCGTTCGTAACTTATATTAACATCCTACCATCCTGACTGGTGTTTCACCCGGGTTTTCTTAGTCACAAGACTTAAATTCCGAGATAGTGCCAATACACATAGCCACAGGCAGCAACCTCCCCTCCCTTCCTACAATCTTATTCTTTTTCCTCTCTCGACCTGAGCAAGATGTCTAAATGCCAATAAAATTTAATTGAGTTTTGTATGAGACACGTAATGTGTCTCAACTGTCGATTGTTTTTGAGAATGTGGTTTACGATGCGCAACTGCTTTGTTGTTTTAAACTTCGAAGAAAGAAGCGTAAGGCTTACGACTAGTGGTGTTTCAATACGGAGAAACGACGATGCCTGCGGCTCATGGAGGCCATGTAGTCACTGGACCAGTAAAACACGGATTACATCACAATCCTCACTAGTCCAGGTGGTAACTTTGAGGACTTTGGGAAGGTAGGTAGGAGGGTTCGAACCCTGTGACCAACTATCGTGACTGAGGTTTTGCAGAATTTCCCTCAGTTTCACCAGGCAAATGCCGGGATGGTACCTTAATGAAGGACCTAACCGATGCCATCCCGATCTGAGCCCACCCCAACCATGACCCTATCCCGACCTAAGCCAAAGATGCGAAGAGACCATAAATAAATTCAAATTCACTAGGAAACCATAAGGAACTCGTATGTTACTTTTTTATTTAGGGAACTAACAAGTGTATGCAAAAGAACATCCCTAGAAACGTCTAGAAACGAAGTGTCATACAACCCTACGAATTGGTTCTGAAGATAACAGACATAGCCCATTTCTCACATTAACCTGCCCGCGGCAACTTTCAGGTCGCTTTTCTTGACGTAACAAGGGTAGATCCAACAGTGTCCAAAATACATGCTTTTCAGGGTAATGAAAAAATACTTCGTAACGTCTATTGTTTTGCCCTTTACTCGGTTTCTTACAATTTCAGTACCTGATACTTAGTTGTTTTTTCCGCTTTACAAAGTGCTATTTTCAGAGTTGAAACGAGCCACCGGGTGACCTACGTCCGGGTCAAAGCTGAAACGACTCATCGGGTGAATCTGGTCATTCGGGTCAAGTTTTGGACCGGGTCACCGGGTCTATGTTTCGCACCCGGAGGTCAAAGCAGAGTTTTCAATTATTTCCTTGCGTTTGAACAGTATTTCTTTCAGGGCTGACCGGGACCGGGGATGTTACGCCTAGAGCAAGATTAATATGACGCCGAAATTTCCCAGTTCATTATAGTTCCCATACTGGATCAATCGTGTCACCAGGTCAATCGGGTCACTCGGGTAAAATTTCAGACCGGGGCACCTAGCTATGTTCGGGTCAGGCTGGGTTATCGCGCCAGCTAATGACCCGGTTCAGCTCTGCCATGTTTAAGATAGCTATGAAAGGTATGGAATGACATCATAATCTCAATTTCAAATATTTTGGACTCTGTTGGTATTTTCCCTGCGTCTTTCAATTCGTATGATTGTATGATACTTAGTTTCTAGACATTTCTTGCGGTGCTCTTTCGCATGAACTTATTAAATCCTTAATCAGACAGATACCTGATGGTCTCATGGTTAGCTGGGGGTTCCACTGTAGTTCCCTGCCAACTCAAATCATAATAAATACAAAAGTAATGTCACATTTCGACACCACCTTATATCAGCAACGTTGTCAGTTACCAGACGGAACAGGATGGGAGAGAAAAATCGAAGACTTCATAGCTCAATTAGAAGATCCAATCCGTGCTCCCAGTGTCGAGTTCAAGCTTTTACTTCAGAAACAGTCTTCGTAACATAAAAAGAATAATAAAATAGTTACCATTATCAAAACGCCTCCATAGTCTAGTGATTGCAGTAGTCGGTAGAGCAAGAAAACAAGTTTCCAGCTTCGGCTAAGCTCCTTATAAGTTAGCACTTCTGAAATATTCAACTTCGATATTTGTCGTGACGTCATTCATAGATAGGTCTTCTTTCGTTCGATAGAATACGAGGTGCCCCCCAACCAAGATAAAAGCGGGCCGACTCTCTTAGGTAAATTATGTATCCGAGTGTTGCACTCAGGGGTAGAAATAGAAATAAAAAGATTGGTATAACCCCGAAGAGTAATTCATTATAAGTAAAAATAAATTATATTCTATCAATGTAAAATTACGAGTTCTGTCTCAAGTAACCTAACATAAGCTTTTACATACTTGGGTACAATATGTGTCTAAGTTAATTAGCAATTGTCACAAACATTATAAGTGAAAATACAGATATTAAGATTTGCGGCTTTAATTTAACTTGCCAATAGCAGAATAATATTCATATTGCTTGAAACAGATAGTTTGAGAAGCATTCATTCATTTTAACTTATCATTCAATCTAAGAAACACCATTCGCAAGTCTCACCATCTACCAGGTGTGTAAATATGAAACCGGAATTTGTGCATAGACGGCGTTAGTTGTCATTGCGGTTACCGTAAAACTGCGTCCTTGGCGCCACTTGCTTGTTTTGACTGCTGATAACGATTTGCAACTCACAACCAGACAAGTTTTATGTCATAGTGTAGTGTTTAATAGCGTTGAACATGGCGTAATTTGTACCTTCAAACTACGATGTGCGGACAGCATTGATTTTTTGTTACCATTTGAAGAAAACTGCTGCAGAATCGCATCGCATGCTTGTCGAAGCTTACGGTGATCATGCTCTTGGTAAGTCACAGTGCTATGCGTGGTTTACAAAATTTAAAAATGGCGATTTTGACGTGAGAAACGAAGAACGTGGAAGACCACCAAAAAAGTTTGCAGACAGCGAATTGCAAGCTTTGTTGGATGAGGATGACGCTCAAATGCAACAGCAGCTCGCGGATCAATTAAATGTGACACGAGAAGCAGTTTCCATACGTTTAAAAGCCATGGGCAAGATTCAGAAGGTGGGAAAATGGGTTCCACATTCATTGACTGAATGACAGCAGGAAAACCGAAAAACCACTTGCGAAATTCTGCTCGCCAGGTACAAAAGGAAATCATTTCTCCATCGAATTGTGACTGGTGACGAAAAGTGGATGTATTTCGAGAATCCTAAGCGTAAAAGATCATGGGTAACTCCAGGAGAACCGGCGACATCGACTGCAAGACCAAATCGCTATGGAGGAAAGACAATCCTTTGTGTTTGGTGGGATCGGAAGGGAGTGATCTATTATGAACTGCTGAAACCTGGCGAAACCGATAATACCCAACGTTACCGACAACAAATGATGGATTTGCATCAAGCTTTGCGTGAAAAACGACCAGACCAAAGACAACGTAAAGTGATTGTGCTTAACGAAAATGCATCCTCCCACACAGCAAAACCGGTCAAGGAAACGATTGCGACGTTTGGCTGGGAAATCCTTCCGCATGCGGCTTACTCACCAGACTTGGCGTCTTCCAATTTTCACTTATTTGCATCCATGGGACACGCACTTGCTGACCAGCGCTTCACATCTTACGAAAATGGCTTGATGACTGGTTTGCAGCACAAGAGGCACAGTTTTTTTGTCTGGCATCCACACATTGCCGGAACGAAGGCAGAAATGTATCTCTAGCGATGGCCAATACTTCGAATAGAATAGTTCTTAGCATTGTCATCCAATCACTGTGTCTTTTCTGTGCATAAATTCCGATTTCATATTTACGCACCTGGTATTGAGCATCACAGAAACTATTAACATATACAAACCGAACCATGGCGTAGGTAAGGGAGGGGATGGGGGATATATATATCCCCCTTGACTCTAACTATATGAACTTGGAAACACAGTATTTCCACAAGAGAAAGGATTAAGTTACGTTGGGAAGTATATAATTGTTAACTAAAAATGAAATTAATTATAAGAACCAGTGGCGATTTCTCAGAATAGACGAGGTAGACAGCGTCTATCCACATTTTGTGATATTAAAAAAACATACTTTGTATTCATTGCTAATGAATTTCGATGTGATTTGGACCTTTAACTAACTAACTCCATGGCTTACGGAGCTCGCAAGTTCATCGCCGCAGTAACAAACGTTCGCCATTGGATTCTATCCTGGGGAACATCGAGCCCGTTTTCTTCACGAACACCTACTTCTCGAAGATCTCTTTTAATTTTGTCCTCCCAACGACGTCTCGGTCTTTCCAATGGTCTCCTTCCATACGGCCTTCCAACCAGGATAGAGTATAATCTTCGTTTTCCCCCATACGAGCTACATGGCCTGCCCACGTTAGTCGTCGCAATTTCATGATTTTTGCATCTGGTGAATCGTACAGTCTGTGAAGTTCTTCATTACGCAGTCTCATCCATTCACCAGTCATCTTGTCCCGTTTCGGCCCGTATATTTTTCTCAAAACCTTATTTTCAAATACACGTAATTTATGTCCATCTGCTAGGGACGTACTCCAACTTTCATAACCGCAATTTGGGCCTTTATCACCAAAATATTAGTCATTTGTTCCTTCATGTAACATACAGTTTATAATGTAAGAAATGTAAACATGTCATAACTTTAACATTCAAGAACATTCCAAACTCTTCTAGTAGCTCCAAATTGCTGATTATTTTGTTTACACTGTATTCACAAGACCTAAACTCGGATCAGACGATATAGAAGACAAATTATACAGCAAAAGCATAATTAGGCCTAAAATTAGGTTATGTTTACAAAGAAATTGGAATTTAGGAGAGGTCCAGTCTCTCTAAACTCTCCGACTGGATACGTCACTAAGCTATATGAAAAATTAGTATGGGTCTAGAATATCCAATAGCTACAAAAAATCAACTAACAGAAGTGATAGTATATAACAAAAGTGTATTCTGAGACTTCATGAATCTTTAAAAATGAAGACATTGAACACGAGAAAATAGAGAACCCAAGTTAGTAGAATTATAATTTTCCTTTGTGCATAAAAATATTCTACACTAATTGAGACTTTCGAAAGCGAAACTAATAAAAGCGAAATGTTCTATTCAAGCTACAATGGAAGCATATAAGATTTCCAAACCTTTTAAAAGTGATTCAGATTTCGTACAATCCACACACATCTATGTCAGAGATAATATTTTATACTCTGAAGCGAATAAATATATCTCAGAAAAACTTCCAAATGTGACTAGAAAAGAAAACAGTAATCAAAGTGAGCGCATAAAACCTTAGTAAATATTGGTCGAGAAACTCATTGTTCTTGAAAAAACCCAACCTGAAATGTGTTGGGTTGCATAACTACCAAGGATGTGATTTTTAAATATCATCTCCCTTGAGAAATTCCTATCTACGCTATTGAACCCAACTCAATCCAACCTGCACGATATGGTTAGTCCCATTACATGGTTAGAGTGACGAGTTACAAATCAGAAGGTTCCAGGTTCAAATCCCTCTGCAGACAGTTGGAAAATTTATAAACAACACATCACCATGATGGCAATGAACAAATTCAACATAAATACTATTTTAATGTATACTAAGCAAGCATTGTTTATTCTTCATTTTGGCCCACCGAAATTTTGCTCATGGGAATTGTCTTATATACGTCCAAAAAATGTCCTACGGGCGTCTGCCAGGCAAAGATGTTCCATCACACTTTTTCTAGACATTACATACACTTAACAGATTTTGAGAAGAGACATGTACGGTAACAAAATGTATTATGTTCTACAATGTACCGGAATTTGGTTCCCTAGCACCGATTCGTACACTGTGAAAATGTTTCCGTAACATTCCTGGAGAAATATAGGCAACAGCTGGAAATTCACAATAACTTGACTAATAACAGCCAATCATCATGAGTGTTCAGGAATATTGAAAGGAAAAAAAAAAAGAAGCTTCAAGCGAGATTTTGAACATGTGTGTTGTTCGATTAGAAGTCCAGCGTCTTACCGATTGAACTAAACTGCAAGTTATAATAAAATACTAAATCAAAACAGAATAGAATGTCAGAAATGCGTTGCCTGAGCCCCGAAGGCATAAACCAAGTTGCTCCCACGTCTTACGCCCCTTTTCTATTAGTCAATTAGGGATAAGAATCTCCATTCACTGAGAATATTTCCCATTTCTGCTCAAATATGTGAACAAGATGGCGGCAGGAAACACTTTATCATAATTGCATTCACGGTTACCAAAAAAAACGTTTTCTCATTCTGCGCATGTGCATAAGGAAATTAAAACTGCAAATATTCACCTTACCATAAAAAAAATATTGCTTTATGGGCCAGTCTAGTAAGTTTTGACTTTGGCCCGTCACGATTCGCCCATTTACAGCCAGTTAAAATCCAAACCCATGCCGCTGCCGGGACTCGAACCCGACCTTCGAGCCGTTAGACTGACTCCTCAGACCGCACGGCTATCCGTCCGGCTCATCTCAGTATACGAAAAGTATCTGGGTATTCCTAGATTTCAATGCAACAAACGAAAAATTCCGCGGAACTTTACTGGGTATTCTTAGCAATGTTTATAAAAATGTTAACATGTATTTTGCGAGCCTCGCTTCTAGTTCATGGAGTATTGAAGCAGCGCAAGCTGCAGAATAAGCCCTAATAATTGTTGACAGGAGAGGAATTGTTACATAATACAATTTACACGTTTTCCTTGTAGATTAATGAAATAACTAAAGTTAATAAGAGCATCCTGCAAGAATGTCAATTATTAAATTTTTAAAAAGTGTATATTGTATAATTGGTTAATTATGAAGTTCTCACACTGTATATGACTGTCTACGATAATTAGCCTTGATGCTAGATACAAAAGGAAGAATGATTCAAACTAGTAATTATTTCCGCTATGTCGTCTTAACATTTTCCAGAACATTTAAATATAAAACAGGAAGGAACTTCTTTCCGTTGTTCATCAACAGAGTTGCTACCCATCCCGAATTTCCCGGGACATTCCTTAATTACAGCAAGACGTCCCACGCTATTGAACAAAGTATTTCGGAACGCAAATTGTACTAGATATTTTAATTTCATTGTATATGGACTTAATTTTTCTTAGATTTTGATCTCGTTCATCAATAGTTAATACGATACATAGTTGAGAAATTATACAAGGGCATCCAAGTACATTACTGAGTACGAATATTGACTTTGAGGTCGCTGATTTAAACTACAGGATGGGTCAAAAGTCCTGCACCATAGGAATTTGTTTACTAGCTGTTATATTTCTTGTTCAAAGTGACAAATGTTTACTACAGGGATTAATCGTAGTTAAAAAATGGACTGGACTCCACGATCCCCGGATTTAAAGTCAATAGATTTTGCTGCATGAGGTTACGTAAAAGCGAAAGTTTACAGCGTGAAGATCAAGGATAGAAACCACCTACGTGAGCGAATTACTGCTATAACGCCCAACTTATTGATCAACATTCTGCAGAACGCAGTTGTGTTTTGATCTTGGAGGCAATCACATTTAAATATATTGTTATCCCTATGGCGCGAGACTTTTGGCCCATCTTGTAGTAGAACAATGTGATGGATAGATTTGAGGACAGTCTGTAACTAAACTAAACCATTTAAATATGTAACTGATAAAAAAGGAATGTAAAATCAGGTAACATGAACGTTGTGAACCAAAATATAAAATGTATTGAAGTTTGGAAATACACAGAGAGAGTTATACCGTTTTCACAATTCATTGAAATCCCGAATATCCACTGCTGTGTGGTAGACCTTCCACTGAAGCATGCGCAAAACTTACATTTATCATTTTTATGTATACATTGCTATTTTAAAAATTTCTTCTAACAAAATCATTTATTTTTCTTGCCAATATAAGGTGCTTTCATAATATAGTATCTGTCTATCACACATTTAGCATTTCAATTAGAGCAGTGAAAATAGAACTTCAAAATTGGAAAATGAATATTGAGCTCGTAGATTTACTTAGCCGTCTCGAAGACTTCCCTATAAACTCCAGAGCATTTTACCGGGAAATGACCAAACAATGTATGTGGTAAATATTTCACTTACTATTTCCTTAATAGAAAACTAAAATATTGAACAAACAGGGTTTATAAGAAAATACGTGAAATATATATTAACATTTTTTTCAGAAAAAGAAAGAAAACAAATCGTTTTAGTTGTAGTATATCCTCGAAAATATTGAAAAGTTGAAAATACTATCAGCTTTCCAGAATATACGATGTTTACAACACACAGTTTATACTGTACTTCTGCAACGTGTTCCAGGAAGCATCGTGAAGAAAAGCCACACCGTGGTCGAAAGTGTGGAAAAATCTCCAAAATTAAACTCATCAACACAAGTTTACAATTGCGGTTTTTCAAACTCAATTACCTATAGATTAATGCGTTTTGATTGGTTTCTCCATTTACTAATAATACTAGAGACCCTTTAAATTTTAATAGCATATTAGTTTGCGTTAAAAAAAATATGGTTTTTACCTAATTTTATATATATATATAGTTTAAATAGTAACAACCAAGTAATACTCTGGAACTTTAGTGTATCCAAGTATTTCTATATATTTCCTTTGCAATCATTATTGAATAACTAGTGGGAAAATTAAGTAGCTTTTAAATTTTCTTAGAAGCAGTACAAATAAATTTTACTGAGAGTTACTTGACAAATGTCTTTGTCTATGAGTATACATATTTCAGCAACTAATCTGCGAGTTTCATCACCGGATTCGGCCATATACGTTCAGGGTTCACTTCAGAATTTTTCAAGGGACAATAACCTCTCCAGGCACGTACCGGTATCTAGAAGTTAGTTTTGGAAGCGGAAGTTCCAAAGCTGTTTATGGGCATTAAATGTACATTATATATATATATAAAAATCACAGCCATATTCAATCCACTAGTGGATGAGGCCTCTCCCCGAAGGGAGGAGTTGGTCTACTGCTCCCACGCTGACCAGACGGGTTGGGAGAGGAGAGCCGAAGCTCTCACTGTGATCACCACTGTCTTTTATTCATAGCAGCTCCCCAATTGTCCTCACGATTCTGGGTCAACACCGAAATATTTGAGCCCCCACCGGGAATCGAACCCGGGACCGCTCGCACTGAAGTCGAGCGCGCTACCGACTAGGCTACGCAGGAGCTCATATATATATATATATATACCACTACAGTCAATAAGTTCGTGGACTAGACACGAATCAGTGGAAGTTTGTCTCTCGACCCAGCAAGAGGCAGGTGCATAGAGTGTAAACAGACGTACTGTCTGTTGTGAAAGGAGTTAAATGCGCCGCGGCGGATTTGGAGAATGTCACAATTTGAGCAACGGGCAAACATCAAGTTCTGCAAAAAAAAAAAACTAGGCAAATCCGCAACAGAAACGTTGCAGATGGTCAGGCAAGTGTACGATGACAACGCCCTGGACCGCAATGCTGTGTTTAAGTGGCACCAACGTTTTGCGGAGGGGATAAACAGTTTAGGGGATGAACGTACTGGTCGGTCAACAAGTTCGAACTGAACGCAAGATCGAAGAGGTTGCAATGGTGGTGCGCGCTAACCGTTCCCAGTCGGCAGACGACATCGCAGCAGCAGTACGGACCAGTCATGGTACGTGCCACAAAATTCTGACGGATGACTTGAACATGTCGCGTCTCACCCAGCACAGTGTATCACATTCTGACACAAGACCAACGTGAAGAGCGGATGACCATTTACGGTGACCTGATCAGTAGTGCTGACGCTGATGGAACGTTCCTGAACCGGATAATAACAGGAGCTGAAACATGGTATTTCCTGTACGATCCACAACTAACGAGACAAGCAGACACCTAGAAATCGCCATCGTCTCCAAAACGCAAAAAACATAGACAAAACAAGTCACAAGGGAAAGTGGTGCTTGAACTGCTATTCGACTCGCAGGGAATTGTCCACATGGAATTCATCCCACAAGGAGCAACTGTCAACAAGACTCGCTACAAGAAGATCCTTCGCCACTTACGCGAGTCAAAACGTCATAAGCGTCTTGATCTTTGGCGCAGGACGAACTGGATATTTCTGCACGACAACGCTCCTGCACATCGCTCTGTCCTTGTTCAGGAGGAGCTGGCAAGGCCACAGATCACCGTTTTGCTACATCCTCCATACTCACCTGATCTCGCACCATGCGATTTCGATCTCTTTCCCCGCTTGAAATCTAAGTTACGTAGACATCGCTTTCATTGTATCGAGGAGTCATCACTGTCATACAGGATGACCTACGAGAGATGTCTGCTAACGCCAACATTTTTCAAACGTGTTTTCAACGGCTCTACGAACGTTGGCAGACGTGCATCGCTGCCAACAATGACTATTTTGAAGGTCAGTGTGAATTTGTGTAAGTGTCTGTCTGTGTGTGTGTGTGTAGACGTTTACGCCGAACACAGCAACCATGACGACATCTGGGTTCTACTGGTTGTCTACATTCTAGGTGCCAGTCCATGAATTTATTGACTGTATTGGTATATATATCCAAAACCTTCTAGCATCACGATTAATATCAAGGAAATTGAAATTAAAAATATACAGAACGGTTATTCTGCAGGTAATACTCTACGGTTGCTAAAGTTGGAGTACGATCCTAGCAGATGAACATAAATTACGTGTATTTGAAAATAAGGTTTTGAGACAGATATACGGGCCGAAACTCGACGAGATGACTGGAGGGTGGAGGAGACTGCATAATGAAGAACTCCACGGACTGTACGATTCACCAGATGTTGTAAAAATAATGAAATTGCGACGACTAAGGTGGGCAGGCCATGTAGCTCGGATGGGGGGAAAACAAAGATTATATTCTATCCTGGTTGGAAGGCCGGATGGAAAGAGGCCATTGGGAAGACAGAGACGTCGTTGGGATGACAATACTGTCTTCAACATCTGATTTACTTCACATCTACATTACTTTGTTTATTATTATTATTTTGATAATGCTCACAAGGAATTCTTCTTAGCAACTATAATTAGATTAATAGGGGCTCCAGTCTAGTGATCAGAGCGTTGGACTCATGTGCGTGTGGTCCCGGGTTCAATTCCCGACTAGATCGCTCCCCTTTTCTTCGTCCACCCAGCGTCGTGAGGCAAACTGGGGAGTCACGTGAATAAAGACGTAAAGACCACTTGGTCTAGAAAGCCTCTGAAACGCCTGTCCGTGGTCAAGGTGTCGCGCAGTGCTGACCCCACGGCCATCACTCAGGTGGACGCAGTTCCACCAACCGCTGACAGATGGCATTGGGGCAGGCTGAGGACCTTTCGGTCTGTGACGCCAATGGTTATTGTTATTATTATTAATAATAATTAGATTAGTATTTATAATATTATTGAGGTTACTACATTACTTACATAAGTAAACAACAAACTTCATTTAATGTTCTTTTCTTTATATAAATTTTGTTTTGTTCTCAAATTTAAACGATTTTTTTGGAATACTATTGTCTACCAAAATCTTTTCTTATTTGAATCCTAACTATCCATTTTTATGATTATAATAAAAAAAAAAGTCAATCTCCCACTGGTTACGAATGATGGGTAATAAATCAGGTGTCTATTAGTAAACCATGCAATATCACTCAAACTTAATTGAAAACGTTATAATTCAAAAAAATGCTTAATGGTTGTGAATAGCTAATTGTTTCATTGAATACGGTAGTCCAAAAACGGGATTTCACATTAAATATAAACAATCTGAGCCATGGATTTTTGTTTAAAAAGAAAAGAAAAAAAAAAGCTTTTGTCAATCACTGTGCGCCGGTGACTGAATTTCAAAAGCGAGCATTCGAGGCTAGTCCATACAGTACCATCTGAAACGTTAGGACCGAAACCAAGGATTAGGGAGTATACTCCCTAGTCCTTGCCGAAACTTCCAGCTTTGCCGAAACTTCCAGCTGACGAAAAACAGCTTTGCTGTAATCACTATCCGAACAAAACCACCAGAGGTGCAAAAAGTGGAGCCAAGTTCTTTAGCCCTAAAAAGGTGTGAAATGGGAGACGGATGAGCCAAGTTCCTTGGTGACAGCATGTAACAGGAACAAAGGAACTTGGGGCGAACTGGCAACAGCCTTAGGGTTGGTGGCGGTGGACGTAGTGGGTTTTAGGATCCCCACCACCCTTATAGCTTGAGGATCATGAACCTTGCCAGCTCGCGCCAAGTTCCTTTGTTCCTGTTACATG
>JAGDQP010022841.1:0-29922 GCA_022664845.1 Lepisma saccharinum | reverse complement strand
AAGGTAGGCAAAACTCCATACATTTGTGCTGCAAGCTATGCATTTCACATACACTTTTATATAAAATGTTACACTCAAGATAATTTAAATGTTAGATTAAAGTTATTGATGAAATTCACTTGTTAATTAATTACTCTGATCCATGCCAAATACCAATATTATATAAATACAGGGTGTTTCACCACCTTCACAGAAAGTGAAAAGAACACAGTATCAGAGAACGTATCGTACGAAACAACTATTACATTTTCAAGTACGTGCGGTCGTATACAGTTCTTCCTTCCATCACCAGAATGCGCAGATATTACATGACTATTCTAGGGCCGTATAACAGTCATTCTTCCAGTTTTAGTTTTTTGTTGCAAACATTAATATGTTCACAAACATAGGAGCCTACCTATGGCTGTACAACTACTCGAAACTCATTAGCAAATTAAACAAAGTTTCAGACCTTTAGCATGTGTTCCAAAAGATTCCAAAACGTAGTATGCAAGCGTATGCAACTCAACACATGAAGAGTGCACTTAAAAGAATATTATGCTATTCCGAATTTTCCATGGAAGACAGTGATGCACTTCGGAGATTTTCTCTATTGTATGATGGGCGATGGAGGGCTCTCATAACGTTTACTATAGTACATTGTATGTACCGTAATTATGATCTTCCTTATATTTTGTAGTATTGAAGGGTAGCAATTGTGTTGTATCGCTAAGAATTAATTAAGTTACGATAAGCATCTTTTTTCTGTTTTCAAAGAGATTAAAAAGAACTTCTAAGGTTTCTTTGTTACCGTCTCTCACTGAAATTATATTCAGAAAAAATATTACCAAGTTTCACTTTATAATATTTGAGATTTCCAAACGAAATTTCTCGCCAACTGTTCAAAGAAACTAGTAAATGATCACATGCTTTTGTAAGTAGAAACTAAAGCCCATTGGCATGCTGTGTCACTTGACCCATGTTGCCATTTAAGAAAATTTCGCTTTTTGCCACTGGGCCATAATAGAAAGGGGCAGCATGCAATGCTTGACCACGACGGCGCATTCACCCTTAAATGAATAGGGTCGTGTGTCGGGATTCATACTGGAAATCAATTGGTTACGAAATTAACGGCATGGGAAGTTTGCTTTGGGTCACCCTTTATTTATATAATATTCGCATTTGGCAGGAATCTGAGTAATTAATTAACACTTCAATTTCATCAATAACTTTGTAACCCTTCGGTTTACTCCGATATTTAATCAAGTGTGTGTGTATGTGTTAATCAAAATATTATTGTGTTGTATTTTTTAATTACATTTTCCAGCTATAGAAATGTATGTAAATAAGTTGCTAGAACTTAATTTTTAATCATATATATATATATTGTTTATAAGAATATTCCCATATTATGTTGAAGTAATTTTCGTACATGTATTATTATTCTATGCTATCTTACATTCAGTCTCTCTCGTTTTTTATATATAGGATTTTAGCCAGCTTCTGTTAGCAAAGCATAAATTTTCCATTCACTCCCCTCTCTGTTTTTCTTCCCAACGACTTTTTTAAACATTTTTTAGTACCGTTATACGGAGAGTATAATAATAGCAAGCTTTCTCGGCCCTGTGCTCAGTGGACGGACTCTCACTCCTTCGTTCAAACTCTTCATGACGTCTCCCCGTCGTCGGTCAAACTTCCTCCCTCCATCGGTGATGTAGGCTTTCGAACTGAAAAAACCAAAGTAGTGTCTTTGGTTAAGTTACATTTTGAAGAACTTATCGTCGCTTCTGGAGTTAATGTACTCTTAGAAGTTAGACTCATATATTTTTTCGTAGTAACTAAACTTAATCATCGGACACAGGATATCTCACGAGTCATGACAAATTTGTTCTTGACCATGTATATGTTAAAAAGGCGTCTTAATTCGTCAATGTAAGCACAGCAATCGTATTTTCATCGAACAGCGGGAGGTTGGGAGTTAACAGAGCTAATGTGCTCGTAATCTAATAATCTCACCTCCTTTTCCCGGTCTTGTGTGATCGGATAGCGAACTTTGTTTTTGCTTAGCGATTGCTGTTTGATAATTGCTATTACATATAATTTCGTCCGTATGCATTATGCCACTCCAATTAAATATTTGAATATTTTCTTCCTCTGGAGACCTTATGTGGTCATAATTTATTAGTTTGTGCTACTATCTCTCATGTGAGATACCCTTGTGTGGGAAATAATATAAAGTTCTCCTATCGTGATTTCTCTAGGGCCTAATCTGGTCTATTTATTAATTATTCACACATCGTTCTTCAGTACGTGAAACGTTGTAGTCACCCTAATAGAAATCATCGTTGCAAGTAACTAGAGCATTCTGAACAAGTTGAAACATAAATTGTAATTCTACGGGCCTTATTACTGAACTGCGGCAGGTTCTTATGAGAAAGTTCAGTTCTCTGCGTTGTGGTCTTCTCCAAAGTGATGACCCCCTCCCCCTTAGGCTGATTTCTTATGTGAAGTCAGTTTTTTTGTCTTCATGCGAACGCCCATTTGTGGGTTAATAACAACTACGGTATAGGTTATTGTACCTTGTCTGATAGTCAATTGTTAAATATAGGAATCCCCTAGTGTGGGTGACGGATTAATAGAACCTTGACCTGACCCCGTTTAGATATTGTTTTTCAACCTAAGTGCTCGGCAACAATTAAAGTAACTTATTAGAATCATCAACCTACAAAGCCAAATCGATAGTAGTTTTCTTTTTTTTTCTCTTTACGACACTTTTTTTTTATCAATTCCGTAAGAATTTCTGTCTCTGAAATTTTGATTGAAGTATAAACTGGAACATTTTTTGTCATATAATTGTACATAAGTATATTATTCATATCAAATGTCTTATTGTAAATATTAGGAAGAGAAATAATGCGTAGAGAGAAGTTTTAGTCATCGCATAATATTCAGAAGCCGCAATCTTTCATTTTGCTAGAATATAAGGTTACCTTGACTATTCCCTGATTTATTATTAGAGTTATGAGCTATAATTGCGTATACTTTCTTGTGGTTCTTATACAGGCATAAAAATTCCTTCTGCGCATTATACCAGGAGGGCAAATAGTTATCGTCATTTGCTGGAGACAAGATCAAATATTTTGTTTCAGTATAGTGATTTATTAACTCCGCTCTTGACAAGTGTAATTAGAGAAAATTAAGTATTGATGGTGGAAGCAATCCAAGCGAGAACCAAAAACTAAAACCTCATACCTCTAGACTGAAAAGACGAGACAGAAAACATATTCATATTCCTCAAATATTCATATTCTGCAATATTAAATTAAAACCACCCCAAACCACACTAAATCAACACAACGCTAAGAGAAAGTATTTTTTACTAATTACAACTTTAATCTAACATTTAAATAATCTTCAGCGCAACCTTTTATATAAAAGTGTATGTGAAATGCAAATCTTCAGCACAAATATACGAAGTGTTGCCTACCGTTCAGGTGTTCAGAGCAAAATTTCGAAAATGTTGAAGTCCTGTAACTCGCGAACTGTGAAACGTAGTATTACAGGAGTGCTCATTTGAACACATCATTAACGCACTGGAGAAGTTTCATGCATATTCTCGTGTCCCATCGGAGACAGTTTCCTTGTTAGTGAGTCATTGATTTGTAAAACAGGACATGTTCACGAAGTTCCACAGTAAGTGTAGAGCCCTGCCAAAGGCTTATGAGTTTAGAATATTTATCTACGGAAATTACAGGAGAACCTTTACAAGAGCTTAGGAACTTGGATACTAGGAATGAAAATTTTATTTTACACTGTAACGGTTTATTTTTACCCTGTAGTGTTTAGTCCCTTTGAAAGTTGTTAATTGTTTCAAAATGATAAAATTTAGTTCCTCTTGAGGATGGCGTGTAGTGAAGATCACCTTATCTCGTCTCTTATGTTTGTTGCATCGATGTTGTTTTCCTATCATTCTCTCGAGCTTGGAGTATCCTTAACGTCTTGGAAACGCATTACACATTTATTCAAGTGAGTTCATAACTGCTTTGTGTGAACATGCATCGTATACCTTTGAAGAAGCGATTGCACTAATTTAAAAATACACAACATGTTTCACTTTTCACTTCCAGATTGGTCATATTCGTGGAGTCGCTTATAATTTTCTCCCACTTACTGAAAATAATATTGAGTTGTTTATAGATAAATAACTTATAACTCGCGGATAACTGTTGAATAGCTTTTTGTTATATCTTATTGAGGATTAAATGTTGGAATCGCTTTTTCCATATTCTGTTTCCGGCATATATTCAATGATAAAATTTGTGGGAATAATAAGACAATGCATATCTCGATAACAATTCATGTGGTTATTCAGATATCAAAATAACTAAATATTGTTAGCCTTTATATTAGTATAACCTTCTAATACTGCTAATACTGTTATAAATCTTGTTGCTACTTTTGTTACATGTTTTTGGTTAATGTATAAATGTAACCTAGTTTCTTTTTTTTTTCTCCTTCCAGGCCTGAAATGAACTGCAGTTACTCATACAATGGCACAGAATCATCTGGGGAACATCGAGGTGACTCCATGGAATACTTAACGTGGATAGCCTACAAAGTGATTGCTCCTATTATTATCGGTGGTGGACTTGTTGGCAACCTTCTGAACCTTGTTGTGTTGACCAGACCTGCTCTTAAGGGAGTAACATATGTGTACCTATTTGGACTAGCAGTGTCGGATTTATGTGTAATGTTGTGTGTGATACCGATGATAGTAAGACTCAACGACTTACATCTTAAAACGTATTCTGCAGCAGTGTTTCACGCTCATTTTGAGCTTTTTGCAACCAACTCATTTATGGCATCCAGTATTTTTATTGTGGTTTGTCTCACAGTGGACCGATACATATCTGTTTGTTTGCCGACAAAATTTAAAAGCGTACATACGCGTAGAAATGCCCGTATTGCCATTGTATCCTCATACCTTCTAGCAGTCGTTATAAGTTGTCCCTTAACTGTGCTCAAAGAAGTTTGTTTGCAACAGCAGGAAACCGTCTCACCTCACTACAATTTCCTGGAAAATCGTATCGTTACGAATTCGTTACCTTGGAATCTTTACCTTTGGATATCGGAAACAGCCGTCAGGTTTGGTCCAGCACTTATTCTTGCCGCCTTGAATACTCTTATTATCAGAAAATTTCGCAAACTGACCGACAAACGAAAACAATTTCATGCGGCATCTGCAAAATTTCGTCAGCGTCATCTTTTGGACTCATCTCATTCAAGTCTGCGCAAAAACTACAAGGAAGAACGTCGTCTTGTGATTCTGTTAACTTCAATTATTATTCTGTTTTTCCTTACGATGACGCCATCTGCATTCCTTTCAATATTCTACAGTGAAGAGAGAAAACGCGATCTTGGGTTCCAAGTATTCCGGGCCGCAGCCAACAACCTTGAAATTAGCAATTTTGCGTTAAACTTTTATATTTATTTCATGTGCAGTAAAGAGTTTCGTCGTGTGTTCCTTCTGGTGTTTCCTATTAGATGTCGTCGTACACCCGAAGAGCCCAAGATAGCTTTAGATCTTGAAGATTTCAGTCGGAATGGTACCACCGTTCGTTTATCTGGACAAAGCCCAGAAAAGTGTGGAAGTGGTTCAGAAGATAACCAGAAGAAATTACTCAGTCCAGGCGAAAAACACAAATAGGAAAATTGTTGAAATGATATAGGCTTTCTCTGTTTCTCTTCTTCTTTATAAAGACTAGGCACTGTCATAAGAAGTCGTCCAAAGTCTTGTTATTTCCAAAAGTCTCACACATATTTAACAAATTATTACCTTATATGAAAACATATTCACTTATTGTAATTAAGTAGTTGTATTGGTAAGGAAACATTTAGATTTTGAACACATAATGTGGGACGAATAACATTGTCTCAAGAGCGTCGTGCCTTTTGGTACAAAGAGTATGACTATACAAAGCAAAATGCACAATTGACCCTTAAACATAGGCAGTACAGCGATAGTAACCAGAGAGATTTTAACGGGAATGTTGCGGTTTTGAGACAGTCCTGAGACATGTATCTAACTTTTGATCTCAAAACAATGATAAAACTGTACAATTCTGTATTTCTTCACTTTTCAAATTATTCTAATTGCTATAAACATTTCGATAAAGCTCGCCTTGAAGAAGTACTTTAGAATTCTTATATTCACAAATTGTTCTTGCAATTCAAATATACTTGAGACAGTGATTCCACCATATCTATCCATTAGGAGAGTGGTGTCAATTACCACAACCTCTAGGGAAACCCACAACTTTGAATTTTTACGTTTAGAAAGTAAAAGAAACCCTAGAAAATTCTACTTACATCCTTTAATTTTAGGTAAATTGTGATGGAAACAACTTGAAATGTAGTTATGTATGTTTGGAATAACTTTCTAATTTCCAAAATGGGGATTTCTTTTGAATATAGGGGATAAATATACACGTGTTTACCCAATACTGAAGTTGCAGATAAAATACAGTAAAAAATGAACGACGAAAAAGAAATTTGTTAATGTTTTATTCTTAATTGAATAATAAGTTGTGGAAACATAGAACTTTACCTTCATGATGCATGATGCCTTCAAATATATATAAAATGTATATATTGATATATAAAAATTCCGAAAAGTTCAGCTTGTTTCTCTCGATGTACACCATTGTAACTGAATGGAAAACAATCATCTATTATAAAGGTTGTACAGCACTTTGTCAGCAAGTCAGACTATGTAAATATGTAGCACTAAATTATAGTATGTCGTTTCCAGTTATTATATACGTGAGAGACTTATTTCTATTAATGGTGATAATTATTTAGTAATATACGTATTTATCACTGTGTTACAACAGTTTTGTACAAATGGAACTATCTTATAGAAAGTAATTGCTATTACTTTCGTTGTTTATTGTATTGAAATATGGTGCTTCGATAAGAATTAAAAATAAAATTCAATTATATATATATACTTAGTAAATAGTTTTTAGCGCATTGGCCTTGAAATTTAAATCTACTCTTCATATATTTTTCTACACTGTAATTATAATGAATAAGATTTGTAGCTGTTCAAAGCTTTACACATAGAATTTTGCAAATATTCAATAAAAAAAAGAGAAGATTTCTGGAATCAAGTAAATATGAAAGGTGGCATATTAGGTACATTACTATATCAGATGTTCACCTCGATTTTGTATTCATGAAGTTTAGCATACTTTGAAAAAAAGCTCATCACTTAATTACCTTATAAAAGTTATAAAATAAAATGATCTAAACTTAAACTAACTTAATGTTCTGAACCATGTCGTTGAGAAAGGTTCTAAAAAAAGTATATTCGAAAATTTTTAATCTCACAATCTGCAAAGCAGCATTGCATGATATATTTATTCAAAATACTTCTTAATAGAATAAAACCCTGACTTTTCTAACCGGAAAGTGCGTAAACCTTTGAAGATACCTATAACAAAAACAATCTAATCTGAATGGGAATTCCTAATTGAGAGGTAGAATAGTGGTTAAATGTGACGTAAGTAGTGAAAGCAACTTAGTTTATGACTTCGGGGCTCAGGCAACGCACCTCTGAAACTCTATATTATTTCCATCTAGTGTTTTCTTATGACTGGTAGTTTAGTCCCGTCAGCAAGGTGCTCGACTTCTAACTCTCACTTCAGGGCTCACTTTTCTTTCTTTTGCTCCCGGCATCTCCGAAAATTCAATTATTGCTGGTTTGGTTTGATAAATTATTGTATGTTCCCAGTCATTTAAGAAATTTTCACTTTTTGCCACTAGACCACAATAAAATGGGACAACATACAATACTTGACCACGATAGCACATTCCCTCTGAAATTAAAAGTTGCGTGTGTCCGGGTTCCTCCTGGAAATAAATTGATTACGAAACTAACGGAATGGAAGGTTTCCTTTTAGTCACCCTGTATTTAATAATATTCACATTTGATAGGGATCAGAGCAATTAATTAACACATCAACTTCATTAGCAACTTTAATCTAACATTTGAATTATTTTCAGCTTAACCTACTATATAAAACTGAATGGGAAATGCATAACTTCAATATATGTCGCCTATCCTTCAGGCGTCCAGAACAAAATTTCAGAAAGATTGAAGTCCTGTAACTCGTGTGTGAATTCCGGAACGTAGTACTGCAAGAGGAGTGTTCATTTGAACACATCATCAATGCACTGGGGAAGTTTCATGCTGATTTTCGTGTCCCACAGGAGACAGTTTCCTTGTTACACTAAGACTAAACTCCGTCTTTGCAGTCGGTTCTTAAGTTTCGTTCGATTGCTTTGCAACGTTTATAGAACTAATTATAAGTTGTGTCAGTCGTGACATCATTGACTCAAGCAAGGATATTAGAATTAAACGATAAGCCAAAATAAATTTTAAAAAATCCAAACGTAATAACTTCAGGCTTCTCTCTTGGTGCACAGACTCAAAATTTAGGAGAATGTTATTTGTAGGTAATTTAAATATTGACATGCTAATTTGGTTAAATACATACGATTAATCATATAACACAGAAAAGAGGGAAACCTTAGATTTAGAAGGAGATCACTTTTATTTTAAGTCTTTCTCACTCTTTTAAATTTTGGCTGTGCACATCCAGATCTTGGGCTATGCTTAGAGTGACATCCAATGTCTATACTGGGTATTCTATCAGACGCCATGTTATGGTATAAGTAAATATTTTTGTGTTTGCAAATTCAAAGTACGAAAAACTCGAATTGTAGTCTCAGTGACATAAGTGAAAATACTAAATTAATGAAGACTAAAGCTCGCAAATCGATTTTCATTTCATGGTAGCCATGTTCATAGTAGACCGTCTATATAATACCCAGTATATACTGAAGGTTACCCTAATTATGCTCCAATACAGTTTCTATAATTTTGCCCTTTCATCTAACATCCTTGGTTCAGTCAATGACGTCATGTGTGACACAACCTATGCTTAATTTTATGAACGTTGATTGATTTGTAAGAAATTAACAAAAGAAGTGTACAAGATGTGTCTATATTTGACACAAAATTTGGAAGTTCTCAAAGTGGATAGGGAAGCAAAATAGTCTTAGAAAACACAAGTGTTAATAAGTTATTGTTCTGAAGGAAATCAACTTAGAACACAGATTAAATTTAAATAAATTAATTCACTATCTTCGTTAAGGCATATGAAACGTTGTATGTTATTTCATAAGATTTGAAAAGAATATATTACTGGCACAAAACATATACACCTGTTAATAACATAAACCATAGCTAATAATCGAGTTTAATTATTAAGAATACGAAGCTATATGTTTATTATTCTGGACCATTTATGTATACTAATTATGTAGTCATTTTAGGCCAAAATTTTGTGATTAGTTTAAATAATTGTTAAATGTATGAAACGTGGTATACTTGACCACCAGTATGACCACGTGGTATACTTGTAACGCACACTTCCTTTTATAAGTTCGCAATAATCAAATTTCTGCTACGGCCGCCATCTTGGAAAATGGTGGCCAAAATTCAGTTCTTTTGTTTTCAATTTTTGCTGAAACTAAGGATCATATCGACAAAGGGTTCAAATGAAGTTCGTTCAGCTTAAAATTATGATTTTTTTTGTAGTTATCTTTTTTTTTTTTCATTTGAACAGTCCTAAAGCCAAAAATAACAAAACGAAAACCACGTGTATTTTTTTCAGAAACTAAAACTTAAATCAGTTTAAAAAGTTCTTAAAAGCATGAGATTTGGCATATAGAAAGTACTTGGCCACCCAGTACTAATATGAAATGTCTCCAAAACTCAAAGTTGTGTTACGGCCGCCATTTTGGAAAATGGCGGCCAAAATAAGATTCTTCAATTCTCGAGGAAACTAAGCGTCATATCGAAAAAAAAAAAGTTTGAAATAGCACTTGTTCATCATAAAATTATTATTATTGTTTGTCTATCATAAATCGTATTTTCTCACACTAATGCTCTGTTCAAGTTTGTAACTGCAACATTTTCGGCTCAGAAAACTCAGTACTTTTGTGTTAAACAGGGAAAATGTGTTAAGAAATCCGCAGAAGATATCATGACTTCAAAAGTAGGAAATATGGCAGTGTCAGATATTTTAACTTTCTGCAAAGAAGCAGAAGAAAGTTGTAGGACAGCAAATTGTGGATACAATATAAGAAAATGGTTATCCTCATTACGGAGTTTATTAAAGCTGAAAGTAGAGAAGACTGTACAGCCCATTTGAATACAGTAATTGGTATGTTACCTTGTATCATGCTACAGCTACGCCAAAAGTTTTCATCTCTATGTCGAAAAAACTTTATAGATAAAAAGATATTTAATTGAGTATATGGACAGTTACATGAAAG
This sequence comes from Lepisma saccharinum, assembly GCA_022664845.1. Classification (NCBI taxonomy): domain Eukaryota; kingdom Metazoa; phylum Arthropoda; class Insecta; order Zygentoma; family Lepismatidae; genus Lepisma; species Lepisma saccharinum. Next base: position 19,536 of record JAGDQP010022841.1, on the reverse strand, counting down.
CATACTGTAATTATCAGGTTTTAGTAATATTTAATAACTATCCTAACCTTTCGGATTTTATTTTTAGATTATAATTTAACTGAGAGTTACTTCCAATTTTCTGATATTTAATTCGTAACGTGTACTTATGTTTAAATTTATGTTATTTCTTCAGAGAGAAATACAGTTTAAGCGCTTTAGGAAAAACTTTTGTGAGCAGTATATGTTGTTGGGATTAATTTCTATCTTCATTTCTTTTCTTTTTTTAAAAAAAATAATGCCAAATGAAACTAGAATTTAATTACTATCATTTTAGTTTTGTGTCATTTTCAGGCTTCTGGGTCGATGAAAATAATGGCCTTAACAACAAAGGTTTGTAATATTATGCTGAACAAACTAATTGAAAACAAACTTGCTCTTTTTTTTTGTTTGTAAAAAGAAGAAGTTAGAGATTTTTCCACCTCCATTTTAAAAGTAGCTAATCGTAGTACAAGTTTGATTTTTGGAGACTTTTTATATGTATTTTGGATGGCCAAGTTCTATATACCGAATAACGTGCTTTTTAAGATTTTTTTTTAACTGATCTAAAGATTTTGGCTTCTGAAAGGAAAAGTGGATTTCGTTTGATGTCATTTTGTGGTTTCAGGATTGGTCAAATGAAAGAAAAAATATAATTACAAAATATGTTCACAATTTCATGCTGAGCAAACTTTATTTTAAACTTTATCGATGTGATGCTTAGTTTCAACGAAAATTTAAGAAAATCTTAATTTTGACCGTCATTTCCCAAGATTCTTTAACGTAATTTTTATAAGATGACTACCCTATAATTCAAACATTACTTATGGTTTAATCAACATAAACTGAAGTGGCATATGAATTCCTCTATTTGGTCTAGATTATCGCCCCTTGTCGAGAAAGATTTAGAGGTACTGCAGGTCATTCATGTTGAAAGGCCATCAACAAATCCGGTAGGTTGTATGGCAGTTCGTAATCTGCACGAAACTTACTCTGCACATGTTCCAAGGGAATCATCATTGATCCAATTGATAGTTACAAATTCTGTAAAACGTTTCTCCAATGTAGTCACCGGCGATCTACGTGGTGGAATATTATCCTTGTGGAAACACCCATCACCCCTTGTCCATACTTCGTTCCCGAAAAGGAGATGTACAGAAGGACACAGTAAATATGTGTAACTTTTGTATCGCGTGTTTAAAAAAATGTATGCGGTAATGTAGTGTAAGAGTATAATCATTTTTTTATTCGATGCACTTGATTCATATTCATGTGTTCATTGTAGCAAGATGCTATGTACATTGTCTTGAAATCAATTTGACTCCGTAAGGTCAAACTTTCATTAATTTATTAAACAGTACATCCAATAATTCATTCATACATTCTTACGATTCTGCGTAGTACATATATCTAATACATGAAGGCACAATACCGAAATGGTTCAAAGTAATTAATACACATAATATATTCATTTATTCAGTACCGTAGTGTTCATTCATTCACATATTAACCAATTGTAGTTCGTGTGTCTTATGTGTTAACATATTATGTAATTCACGTATTAATTCCGTTACAATTCAATTGATTCATTATTGCATTTATTAATTAATTCATTCAACCATTATTCATATAAGCTATACATAAAACCAACAAGAATATATTATTTAACGTTCAACCACACCTAAAGTGGGTTTTATCAGAGCATGGGCTCATTGTGAATACTTACAAATAGCACGTTGTGTCTATCAATATCAGTGCCCACATAGCACAAGTACTTCCAATGGAAATCCATTAGATGCATCTCTGACATCCGTTTTGTGTCTGTAGGAGATCCCATGGAGGAGCCAAAGGACGTCTTCAGGACGTCTAAATTAGACTCGGCTGTAACGTCCAGTGGATGTTCATATGAGGATCGATTATGGACACATATGGACTTTCCAGTAACATGACGGCCTGAGGCAAAGATGCCTAAAGGACATACATTAATCATTCCGTATTGAGAGATACGAGGAAAATCTTCCCCCAACCAGGACGCGAACACGGATCTTTTCGTTAGAATCCAGCGTCTTACCAACTCGGCCACGCTGCCACACATAAGTAAATACCAAAACAATACACTGAGGAGGGTCAGAACACCGTTGTACGAAATCTAAAGACATAATCTAAGTTACTCCGTCTACTTATACGTACTACCGTATGTTTTAACCAAATTGTTAACATGCATTTCATAGCAAATCAATACATTTCATCATGTAAAACACTGACTTCCAATATTGATTGACAGAAATGATGTGGGTCCCACGTCGTTGTGCTACTTGGCATGCGTCATCCTTCATTTTCTGTATAACTTCCAATCACTTTTGATACGTAATAGAGTACAAAAAAATAACTCTGTACATAGATTGCACCAGGATTTTCAGTTTGGGAGGGATGTAAATTCAAAATTGGATGGGTATAAGTGGAATTTTGCATGGTTTCTATTAATTTTTTATCGTTAAATATTTTAAAGTTGAGGGTGCGATCCAGAATTTAGGGGTGTGACACCCCTTTCACAGAGGCAAAATCACTGACTCTGTAGTTTTGGGACCGAGTGGGAGTGACTCAGTGGTAGAGTATTGGATAAGCATTCAGGAGGTCCTGGGATCGATCCCTGCGGTCGACCATCCTGACTGACGTTTTTTTAGAGTTTTTCCTCAGTCATACCAGTCAAATGCTGGGATGGTATCTAAAACGTGCCCCGGCCATCTACCTTGCAACATCCTCCCCCCCATCCTATCTCGGCCTGAGCCTTACATGCCTAAAGGCCTTAAAGCTCAATTCAATTTCAATTTTGTTGTTTTGGGTGTCCATTTGCGGACGTGTTTTTGTGACCAGTTTTGGACATGTATTGTGTCCCTACTGCGATCTCTTCGGGATATCAAGGTTTGGATGTCCATTGTATGTCCTATGGCTGTCGATTGTTGGATTTGGACGTAAATTTGCAGATTCCGGTACCATTTTTGGACGTTCCATGGACGTCCTGTCCTATGTGAGTACTTGCTGGTTGCTGAATAAATCTTTCATCCAATTGTAAAACAAAGAGGCGAAGGGTATTGCAATAAACACTTTAAAACATATGATGTGGCAATTCATCTGAAATGTGAGTGTAAATTGAAATATTTTAAATTTGTTTAATGGTGATAACTATACAGACTTTCAAGCATAAAATTTCAAAGTTAAAATATTTTGGTTACTTTTCAAAACTCAATGTACAAGCTTAATACCAGAGCATAAACTCTACCTTTTTCTGTTTTATTCCCTTACAATATTACTCTAACTGATTTTGTTTATGCTTTAAAGCAAGTTTATTAGAAACGATGTATTCTTCAACCTCGGTTAGTTATAATGTAACTTATTTAAAATGTTTTAATTAGACATATGCTTATGAATGTTGACTATCAAATACCGTTAGTTCTTCAATATATGTGTGTCTACTTGTATATGTTATGTTAATATTCACCCTTGCCATACCTTTTATGTACGTAATACCTTTTTCTATATTCCATGCGTAATTATATAGGCAAATTAATGTTAACCGACAAGATGTATGAAACATTATTTTCATATTTATGTTTACGTTCTTTCTTTTAAATGTTTCTAGTCTTCACTTCTTCTGGTTTTGTCATTCTTAACTAAACAATTAAATAGACAATTCAAGATATTATCCAATTCTTCTTCAGTAGGACAATGAAGCACTGAATTTGGGTGTCCTTCTTAGTATAACTATTTCTTCTTTCCAAGTGAAAAACATTCTCATCTTGAAGGAGAAGAATGTGTTGTATTTTTCGACGTCCACAGAGCAAATATGTTACATTGGAAACTCTTAAAGGATACCCATTAAGTTCAAAACTTTAAAAAAATATTTTGGTACAAAAACAAATTAAAGGATATTTGAATAATTACGTAATAGGCCTTTAATAGCTCAATGACAAACATAGTTCAACGTATGTATTCCCAATAGACGTAATTGCTGCTTATCTTAATAATATTGCAAGTGTCTTCGTATTAAATGAATTTGTTATATACGCAAACTGAAGAAATGTTTGTGTAATTGCATGTACATATTCAAAATTTTTATCGCATGCACTTGTGAAGTCATATTTTCTCATATTTTCACTGATCGTTGTCTGAAGGAAAGCTTGTATCATGTTGGTAGTTTATCATTAGATAAGAAATTTTAATTCAATATAATTTAAACAAGTCAGTGACAATATTTCTCAAATGGAAGTCATGTCAACATTACGAATTTCTTTTATACATAATAATATTTCTTTGGATATTAACGATAAGCATGAACTACAACAAACATTAATAATATGGTTTACCTTAAAACTAACGGTGTATATTTTGCTTGATAATTTGAATCGATAAGAAACTATAATGGACATTATTAGAAAGAAAAAGTACACAACTAAATCTACGATTTGGAGTTAGTCTATTTTAGTAGTAATACTTACAGTTTAGGCTTCTTTAAAACAAGCTGTCCGTCCTTATTTTGATATGTAGATATACATTATTATTAAAGTAAAATATTGATATTTAACTGATGTAAATTTTTAATCATATAACATATTTCTGAATATATATACTGTAAATAGAAGTAAGTTAACTGTTGTAAATTTTGAAAATAAACAATGTAGTTAAATGAGCATTTTTAAATTATTTATCCTTTCTTTTACAGTGAATTACGTTGTTTATATATATTAAAGCTTGTTAGAAAACTTCTAAATAGAGAAAGAACTGGATCCAGTCACTTCGACTCTCAAGGAAAAATGGCGCGACCAATGTACTAAATCATCCGTGCTTTCGACAGTGAGTTCTTAATTTTCTATTTTAAGGCCTTTAGGCATCTGAGGCTCAGGCCGAGATAGGGTGGGAGAGAGGATGTTGGAAGGTAGACAGTTTAGACAGGCTTCAATGTTTCTTTTTTTGACACGAAACCTTGTCAATCACAATTGATATCTCAATCAAATAATGAAGTCTCGGGGAATCAAAACCTATTAAAAATGGAAGTGAAGATGGAAAAAGAGAAGGATGAAGAAGATAAAGAAAAGAGAAGATAAAGAAGGGAGAATAATTTTGAAGGGGGTGAAACAAAGAAAAATAACATTTTATACAGGATGGAAATTACAGACATGGATTCACAAACTGAGAAAGAAATTGTTAAAACAAAACCAAGAATGGATTTCTCAGAAGAAGAAATAGAAGAGATTTTGGAAGAGTATTATATCAAAAAATTGATTAAAATGAAAAAATGTGGACATTGTTTAATTTCTAAGTGTTGTGCTCCATGTGGTGTTGAAGAGTGTTTGTATGTGGAAGTTCAATCTTGACTTACACGAGAAGATAAGTGGTTTAGACTGAAATGAATTAATGAAATGATTTGTGTCATACAATCATATTGTAGACCTTGATTCATATAGATTATGGATGTATTGGAACTGAGTGAGAATAGGGTATACATGTTAAAGGAACAGATTGGTTTTATAGTGTGTATTTTAGGATATGTATATTTTGGAAAGAAACATGATTGAGGTAGCTTTCAATAAGAGAATAGGGTGAATTGACAAGCGTAAAATCTGGCTATTTTATAGACGAACTGGCTTATGTAGATTCAAAAAACTACGAAAACTCATTACACGGAAATGCATGGACAGACTACTGTTGACATCGCTGTTCTATGTAAAATGTCGGATATGGAAACTACGAAATTTTCAAGTGAAAAAATAAGAATGCTCGAATATTGAGATTGGTCATCTCTGCATTAGTATTACGTATATACGTATGATATGGTAGAGGTCACGCTACATTATTATGAGATGTGTTAAGAATTATTTACAAATGATATTTTGTATTAAAAAGTACTGGAGTTCTGAAGGTAACATGGTTCTATTCTTTAAGGAATGTTTAAGATAAACGTACTTTAGATACTTCCCATAAAAGTTATTGATCTAATTGAATGTTAGCTATTTTTAATATAATATTACGCGGCATTAATTCCTTTAGGTCTATTGATATGTTAGGATATTTGTGGACATATTATAGTAGCTACAGAAAACTACATTTATGTTTAAATTCGGCATGTGAAAATAACCACTAGCAAGTTTATGTGAAAAGTTAAAAATTTCTGCGAGATATAAGACAATAGTAAAACCATGCCCATGTAAATCAATTGAGGAACATACTAATTATGTTCGACGTTATTATGAAGCAAGTATGGTTCTTCATATGCGCGTTAGCAACCTGCTTCTCTTGACGTTTGGATAAGTAGACAATATAAATATAAGAACACGTATTTCTCTTTTTTAGTGCTGTAAATTGCAAAAAGAAAGCAACACGTATTTGATATTTAACGATAATAACTCTAATATACATTTTAAAACTTTTTTTTGTCGTTTCGAAATAATGAGTACAAATGGATTTGTTCCTCTGAGTTCAAAACTGACCTTCAAAACTTTGTATCACGTCAGATTTTCCCACAAATCACGAAAATGTAAAATAAAATCCAGTTTATATTTTTTCTGATAATACAATACAAGAAATACGTAATTGACATCAAAATAATGCAACAACATGAAGGAACAATAGGAAAAATATTCTTGCTTTACAGATAATAATCAAGAAGACGGTGGTCTGTGCAATCACTTTTTAACATTCAAAACAGTAGTCGACTATCATATGAACTCCAATCCACTTTCCTTGATATCTCTTCTCCATCGGTTTTAATTCCTGATGGAAGTTCTGACCAATTCGTTTAGTTCATGTTGGTTAAATGCAACTCGCGTTTCATCTGGATCACTGCCAGGTTGATATCCATCTTGTATGGTGTTTCCATATCTGAGCTGTTTTCTGTTGGTGGTCTCTGTTTTAGGGACTGGAGTGTCATCACCTTGAGGGCACTGGTCTTACGACAAAAGAGACATTCGGATACACTATGTCCCGCCTACTTTAACTGGTATGTCTTACAGCCTCACTGTGCGAAAATAACAATGATTCGTAGCCCACACCGTGGATCTACAAAACTACATTGATTTCCTTTTTCCAGTAGTCCAGTTTCTCAAACACTCCTCACAAGAACGAGACACTTTGTGTGGAAAGCAAAACTTGGTATGGTCTGCGAGCTTATGACGTTCTTACGAACTTAGTGATATCTGTTTATTATTTTACTGTCGTGTATGACCCACATATGTAGCAAAATACATTCGGGCCATTAATAAAACCACTCTTAGCAATTTCTTACACCACAGTTTGATGGAGAAAATTGATAGCACATCCATAGCCAAGCACTGCAGTGCACTGCGAAGAGGAATTTCCACTCACTTTCGTGATCTTCATGTGATCGCTACATTTCGCTCGCGCATTTGGAAAGGTGGGATGGAATATGCACACCGCTCAAGGCGTTACCGCTTTCCATCTGCATGCTACAGACAACCAGGATTGTATAATATCGTATGAATTATTGAAACCCCCATTTTTTGTTTTTTATAAACAAAATATCGGGAAAGTGTGGCGTGATAGAGAAAAAATAACTTCATTACCGTTATCAGCGATTAAAATCCGTTCGAAAACAGCTGTCACTCTGCAAACAACAAAGCTTTACAGATTTGTACAATCCATTTTGAGCAAAAGAAGATACCAATGAGCTATGCTCCACGTTGATGAAACTTTATATTACTATATATGGAGAATATATGAAACAGAAATTCTTTATTTATACTACTGTCTTGTATCAAAATTATTGTTTATGGATGTGTGTGTCTCAAAAACTGGAATAGTAGAGTTCATCGCCGAGCAAAATTCTTACAACTAAGCCATCGGGAAATAAACAACTTATGTAAATCGAGTAACAACGAGATTGAATCAACCATGCGATAGTAGGATTCATAATTAACCACTCATCACATTTTGTCAATTATGGAATTGTTTACCTAAGGAATGATCTAGGCAGAATGAGTGTGAAATTCTATGATTTAAATTCAGTTATTGAAACCAAGGTGGGTCACTCTATCAGCTTCAGTCTCTGTCATTCTGGTGCCAAAACGAGCAGGGTTCCATTCTGTGTTATTCCACTTAGATCAATATAAGAAAAGCTGGCAAGAGGAACTTTATTTTTTTGCTGTTTGTCGATGTTTTAAACAGTCGAAAATTCTCATAAATTGAACATATTTTATAGTTAACACTCTGCTAAATGCAGTTGCTTATGCTAGAACAGTTAATGTCAGAGCTATGCGGTCTACAATTTGGAACGAAAAACGTGTAATCCTGTAGAAGTATTACTTAGTGTTCAAATTTTATTTGAATTATGGTTTCAATTGCATCCTTTTCCCAGTAAATCTGAACTCAACATAGACAAATTCTCACTCCCTAAGAGATACTTTGATGAAGCAGCCGTTAAGAACATTAAACAGCTTTAGGGCAGGACAGGTTGTCTATTTTCACCCTCATGTTCATTGGATCAGGTCATGCTACAACGTGATTATGTAATAATCAAACGAGTGAAAATCAAATGTTATTTTTAACTAATAATGATTCGTGTTCATGAAAGAACACAGAACTTTACAGATAACTAAAGTGACATAGTTGCAGTGACGCCGAGCTTTGTCAGGCACTGTATAAATCAATTCGAGGTAGTTGAGTTCAACAGTGATAGTTATTTTCTTACAAAGTGTATCTCTTCGTTAGCAATGACGCCAAACCCTGGATTTTGTTACGTAAAAATTGTGTTTCTTCGCCTCCTGGGAGAACTTTCTTTTTAATATTTCCTGACAATAAACATTAAAGTCTATCAAGGGATACTTATATTTAAGATTGTACAAATAATGAAAGACGAAATCAGTGCAGTATCTTTAATAATAAAATGATTGATTGTCTTTACAAGTATCAGATAAACTTTTAGACAATTACAATATCACGGTAGTTTTTCATTACATTCTCTAGAAAATAAGGAAATAACGAAAAAAAATATAACCTGTTTTCAATATAGGAAACAACTATTCAAGAATCAGGATACAAAGTAGGACGATTTTAAAATAACTTATTCACTTCCCCGTTAATTTTGTATGCCTTTGCTACCATATTTCACGTATGTACATAAAATTGCGACTCGTGATATTCTACGACGTTTGGAAGTTTATTACTACATTGATACATTTCGGTAAGGAGATTCCGGATGATCTTTGTACCTACAAAATGAAACACAAGAATTATAATCACAAAAGCATCTAATGACTAAAATTATTACACAATAACATCTTAAGCTAAATTTCTTGAAGAATTTGAAAAGGTTATTAAAAAATATCCATATTAATCGCAAAAAATAAACGCAGCCATTAAACTCTTTGCTTCACATCCAATAGCAATAAATGTTAACTGTTCAATGACTTTACTTTCAGAAATACTTTTGGTGGTGTATCTGTTTGCAAATCCGTTTACGACGGTGTAAATACTAATGATTACCAGTTGGTTAAAAGTAATATTCAGGCACATTGTAAAGAAATGACGTGATAATAAATAAATGGTATTCACGGACGAATGTTGAATAAATAGATAACTGAATCAAGATAGTTACAATGAAAATTATAATTTAAGAGATGTGTTAAATAGAAGAAGGAAATTAGTGTTCATTGATACAGACGCGTAAGTTGCATGGAGTTGTGGAAATGTAATAAGACGTAATTGCATGCGTAGCTAGTGGGAAGAACTTTAGTAGATGAGAGCTTTACTGAAAGTTTCTGCATTACGGAGATAGCATTAAAATAATGCCAGTTTGTGTCGAGATAATGTTCTGTTCTACGAAAGGTAACATATGGTAATACCGTTAATATAACATGAACCCATGTATGTATTAGAATATTAGTTTACATGAACAGATATTGAAAACCATCAGTTAGTAAAAGAAGAAGAAGTACTTCTTCTATTGTTCGCTTATTGAAAACGTACATTAACGTAACTCTAACATACATATAAAGCAAATTTAACACTGTTCTTTTCATAGTTCGAGGAAGGTAACGACCCTTCCAGTGCAGTACCAGGTCATCCAGAACTCTAATTTTGCACTAGGTCCATGAATTGCATGTCAAAAATATTAGTGGCCCCTTACTAAATAGTAAGGTAGAAACACATTTTATACGTAAACAAAAAATATTACGTTGATAATAGAGTTAGCAATAAGTTAGTACGGGATTTCCAAATTCTTCAGTACATCAATCAACTATGAAACAGAGGGAAGGACCACTGCACCAACAGATGGAGAAAATATCAAGTTTTCTTTTATACTATAGATAGGAAATCGGTACTTTCATCCCTTAGACGCAGCAAACGTCAATCATGTAATCTAAATTCTCTATTAAACATCGCAGTTTTGCGTAGCACAATGTTGCCCAGAAGTTGCAAGGTATTTGCCTTGAGTTTGTGCATGAAATTATATACTGAACTTAACTTGACTTCGCATAAAAGGACAATTGAAGCTCCTTAGGGAAAGGCATAGCAAAGTTCCTTGTGATATCATGCTCGTTTTAGTTAATAAACACCTTTGTTATAAACTTTCGAAACGAACAGGAAACCATTCAGACAATATGGTAAATACGGGAAACGAAACACGGAGACGTAAATACATTAATGTTCACCAAGTTTTACACTATTGAAAAGGGTGTGATTGTGAATGTAAATATGACAAAGGCAGATATTATGTACTCCTCGAGAAAATAATGTTGAAAACATTCAAGACTTCAGCCCAATATAGAAAATTGAAATTTAAAAATTTGGTTTAGAAAGAAAAAAATCAATCGAGGATGCAATTAACAAATTCTGCAACGCAATCAGACAAGAAAAGCGACAGGAAAGAAATACACCATGGCACTTTGATCATCTGCCCCAGCCGGTCCTCTTTTAGAATATCAGAATCCTATGGAACACACTCCGCAACTACTACAGGCAAAGACTTAGTACGCTGTGTGCGCCGGACAAAAACTCACGAAAATCCAAACAACAAACTCTCCCCACTAATCAGACTGTGGACCTATCTTCTGGGCTAGAGCAAAAAATACACACAAGTTCTAGACAGAATGGATAAAATAAAAACTTTTATATCTTATACAGATTATGTGGCGATAAACCTTAGGGAAAGCAGAAACGAAACCAAAAAGAAAGGAAATACATTATAGATCAGTTCAATGAATGGTTTAGTAATATATAAAACTACAAATTTCCGCAGCGAATACAAAATATATTTTAACGAATAGAAAATTGCAGAGGGATTCGATTATTAAATACAATAATCGGAAGATCAAAAGAGTTAAGAAAATTAATGTTTGGACATTATAGATGAGAGGCCGAATTTTAATGATCATATAGAACATAGAAGCAATAACGTAAGTAAAACAATCAATAAATTAATGACAACAGTAAAGACAAAATAGAAACACCCACTGACTATTGTAAAAATATATATCACGATTTTATTATAAATGCGGTAGTTACGTATGGAGCAAGTATTTGTACACACCGGCTACGAAAAAGCAAAACTATTACAAAGCCACTAGGTTCGGTGAAGATTAGAATGTTACTAAGGTTCTCCGGAGCTTATAGAACTACGTATTGCTAAGAAATGAAAGTTCTAATGTGAATAAGACTAATCTTCCTTGAAAAAATGAAGAAAGAGACCATGTACTAGGTGAGGAAACCCAATACAGTAAGAGTAACACAAATAATAGGACAGTCTACCACATCGAAGAAAGATATTGAAGACAAAATAATGGAAATGTTTCTATAGGAGTGGAATGAAAGTGCAAAGAGAAGGTGAACGTATGAAATATTGCCAGATATAAAAGAAAGTATGGAATACAACATCTAGATCCTAGGACTGGTCTGGTTCACTTCCTCACCGGTCATGAGCCCTACATATGCTACCTTACATAGATTACATATTACGGACACTCCGGAGTGTACATGTAGACTAGGCTTTTCTAGAGCATGTAGTTCTGCAGTGTCCACAAATAACCATTGTTGAACGTGAAACAGAGAACCCAGTAGGACAGGTAACATATGATGTCTTCCGATACCCGGGTAAGTATGAATTGCTCGAAGACCTTTGCAGTAGGTTCTACTGGTACCAAAGGACAAAGCACCGCGAAAGGAGCAGAAGTAGAAGGAAGCAACTACGTTGAAGACAAACCTGAAAAGTGCAAACAGAACTTCAAATAAATTTAACGTGTTCGTGTCGCTAGTGTTACATGTAGGTGCCCGTTTCGAGAACTTGCCTCTTCGTGTTCGTGCCGTGTGTTTCTCCGCGTCCATGAGAATGGTACTGTGAAGAAGAATGCACGGAGGGCAGAACGGATGGAAATCTCCTGCCCAAAACAAAGAAGTGAATTAGTTATGGAAGAATATCTTCCAGCTCCGTGAAAAGGAGTGAAAGAATAGTAAATAGTGTGCAGTGCAATGATGATGCTGTGTGAAGTGGGGAACAAACGGAAGAAAATAAAAGGAAGAACAGGAGGAGTCTTGGTATGAAACAATCACCATCAACTAGGATGGCAGCCGTTGGTCCGACCAGCTCGCAGAACAAAGAAATAGAAATAAAAGGTTAAAAAAGAAAATGAAACCGTTACAGTAAGAAAGAGCATTGAGTAACTGAGTAGTTTTTTAAGTGTAATCATGTTGTCTGTACTACATGGGAATGCGTACATACCAACAAAAATATGCCCCCAATAATAATATAAGCTTATAAAAGCCATACCTCATCTACCCGTTTTTTTTTACCTCTGAGGGGAATGACAGTGAGCTAACGAGTAACCCTAGGCTGGAATACGGAATATAGGAACACCTGTATGAGGGACAAAGAATGAGAGTGAGAAAGCAAAATTTTGTTTTATCAGTGAATGGAATGGAATGCTAATAATACACAACAAATAATAAAATTGTAAAATTACTAAATATTTATTATTCGTACGGCCAAGCAATTATTGTTAAACCGTTGGCCCGCATAAACCATTATGTTCCAGACATTTTTAGTAACATTGGATACCTTTTAGGTTTGGAATTATATAATACATTCGTAACTCCATCATCACACACCTAACTCTACCATTACGTTTTGTTCTGGTAAATGTTGCCAGATTTTAAGATCAAAATTTAACTTCTAGTTACACAAATCTTCCGCCTCAAAATCTCGTCAGTATTTGATGATAAGTATATGTAAATATGATATGTATATTTATATCGGTATTTCAGTAAAATATGTCAAACTTCCGTCAATTTATGGAAACCCGTATAAGGCGTTGTAGGTAGGATGTTCTTGTCTTTAATCAGGTTATCATTCCAGTAGTTGTTTGGTTTGGCGAAGGGACAAAAACAGTCCAGAATCTGAATTCAGGACCTCAAAAGTACTTGGCAAGGAGCATTATCTCACTAGATTATATCGATCATGTATTATTACCTTGTAAGAAGATTTAATAATTGTAGGTTGGTTTAATTGTTATCGTCTGAATATAAGTAGCTTTCAAAATAGAACTAATGATTAATTAATATCTAAAGAACTTAGTCAGTACTTACATTTGAAGAAAGTTAAAGGCTCTCGCTTCTTCTCCTTTATCCAAGTCATTTAGCTGCTTCATTTCGTCATCTGATAACTCAAAGTCAAAGATCTATTGGAGAGAAACGAGATAAAACGTAAAATTTTCATACAAATTAATTAAACTATTACACTAGCGAAAGTGTTATACACTCAGCAAAACAAAGAAACGTAAAATGTAGATGCGCAGTGACTAGAAAGTTTTAGGACTATGCCTGTAAACAAGAAAGAAACAGCGTAAACTGCCGCACACAGCTTTAACTGTCCATAGAAAACCTTTCTGAACAACCCCCACTGAATGTCATTATTATTCAGTAATGGCTGACATACAGCGGTGAGCAGACGTCTTTGTGAAGTGCGTATGAGTGAGCTTGTCATGCAGTCGTCACTGGAACAGCGGTATGCAATTAAGTTTTGTGTTCAGATTGGAAAATCGCCGACTGAAACAAATAAACTGATTAATCAAGTGTACGGCGAGAATGCCCTAACTCATTCAAATGCGTTCACTGGCATTCGCTGATTTGAGAGAGTCGAGACAACGTGGAAGACGATCCGAGAAGTGGCCACCTGGCGACAAGCAGAAACGAGCGAGGCACTTCGATAGCAACGTCACCATATTACACCATCCATTTTATTCGCCAGATTTGGCCTCCGCGGACTATTTTTATTCCCAAAAATTAAGTTGAAACAAAAGGGATGCTATCATAACGACATCGGACACATCCAACGCGCGATGACTCAAGAGTTCACAGCGTTCTTCTTTCAGAGTTCCAAAAAGCATTTGACTCACTATACGGTCGCGCCAAGCGTTGTGTAAAGTTTTAAGGAGTATATGTCTACTAATAAAAACAGTGTTGTTCGTGGAAAACTGTTGTATCTTGTTTAAAGGCGCAGTCCTAAAACTTTGGCTAGACGTAACCTACTTCGACGACATCATGATTTTTTTTTTAAATAAAGAACATTTATCAATATATTCCCAATCAAAAAAGCTGCAAATATGCTTATTTATTACTGACCTTCTGCTTTACGAATAGTCGTTCCACATTTAAGGCGTATAATACTTTCTTTTCCCCTTAGTTAAAAAAATTAACCATCTGAGATGTGTGAATAATACCCACAGAACATATTTTTTCATGTAACTACTCACACATTTCCAGAAAACTGTATATAGTTAATTCTGTGTTTCCGTACGGAAATGCACAAGTAAAGAATTTCACTTAACTTTCTTAGTGATACAAGACAGTCTTTTAAATGGAAAATCGGATCTACTGGATGTAAGAGTTACTATCTCTTTCGCAAACGACTTATAATTACATATAACATTCGTTGTTTAGCAAAATGAATGTTGAAAATATGTATGTTCAGAGAAACACAAAACCCACATTTGATACCTCAACTGTCATGTTTAAATTTGTAAACATTTTTAAAAATAAATGCCTTGATAGCGAAGCTATACCAAAAAGGACCTCATAATCCCGTTCATGGTGTCCGTCCGTCCGCCCGTTTGTCCGTGTCCAGAAATAAATATTATGAACTACAAGGTGTATAGAGATGATTGAGGTGACGTTGGAAAGATCTTGGCAAGGCTAGGTCACAGCTGTCGGAACTGTTTTGACTGGTGCAGTAGTTCAGTGTTTTAAAAAAAGAATTGTTCAATTTTATCCATTCCGTCAGACCTATCTGTGCCAAACTTGGGGTAAACATTATTCGACACAATTACAAAAGCGCTGATGGTGTCTACGCCAGCAAGTACGCCACTTGCTAATGTTGCCAACCTATTTTATACAATATTTTTTTAAAATTTCTTTCATTACTTTAGACATAGCAGCACAAAATTCGGCATGAACATTATTTGACACAATGGCAACATACAGTGAGTGTTTACGTCACTGTCGCCAACCCGTGCCCAAAAATATATCTTATGAACCCCAATGTGTGGAAGCGTGGCTGAGGTGTCGTTCGAAAGGTACTGTCTAGAGTATCTCAGAGCTTCCGGAACTATCTTGATTAGTACAGTAGTTCACTGTTGCTAATCCTTAAAAAAACAATGGTTCAAATTGCTTCTGTTCACTTAGAACTAGCTGCGTCAAATTTGGTATAAATATTATCCGACAGAATAGAAATTACTGAGGGCTCAACCATACGTAAACACTGAAGTCACTAGTGTTGCAACTTATTTTATAAAAATTAATTTGTGTGACTAAAATGCTATCAAGAAACCGGAACCTTCGTGATTGTTAGTAAAATCGCACCTTTAACTTGTTTCATCTTGTTTATTTCCTTGACTTTTCCTGGTGCTTAGGAAGTGAACCGCAGTGGATACGCAGTGGCTTTATTCTTATAATATACAAAAATACGAGAAAGCATTCTTAGCCATATTCTATTGAAAGCAGAAACTAAAAGTAATTTCGATCTTGATAATATCAATACTTTATTAACTATAAATATTGAGGACTCACTTTTAAAAACAATAACATGTACCTTAAAAATCAGGCAAAATTAAAGCAATTATAAGTTTACAGTACAAACTTTAGACGTGGTAGCAACGTTCTGAATTGCATATAGTCAAGAGAAAAGTTATGGCGATAACTTTCACATTGGGATAGCCAAGAAAATAATTAAAATCAGACAAGAAAATTGTGAAAATTCCATTGTAAAGTTTTATAGAAATGTGTGTGGTATAAAAATGTCCTACGAAAAATCTGTGTTGGTAGTAGATTGCACACGACTGAGTTAATCAGGGTACCTGAACTGAAATATAAATTATCTTCACATGCTTTTGTTGATGATCTGCTTTCCGGGCTTTCCCATTAAAATATCTTGCAAAATCTGATTTGTAAGACTATTTTATTATAAATATAGCTAGAGGGGATTTTTTAATTTGAGTCTTTGATCTGGTCAGCTGAGGAATGAAGCCACGGGCATTCTTTCACTAAGCAACCTCTGATGGGCTGATTTTCAAGATGTCAGTGTCTCGTGCATTCACGAGTGATCCAGGGTTGTGAGTTTACCGAACAAGTACAAGTTACTTCTTGATCCCACAAATGAAGAGGAGAAGGATTAAATAGATCTTCAGCGTTGCGCCGACGAAGAGCAGAGTAAGATTCTTTTCACCGAAGAAGAGATATTCACTATTAAGAAATCATTTAACTACCAAAAGACACAGCTGACATTTAAACCTCACCAAAAGCTTGTGAAAAAGCTTCAAGAATTCGGAGAAGTTTTCATTTTGCCTCAGTCGTGGTTTGATAGGGAGTAGCGTATGGAATTGTCAGTGATCCCCGTCTCTGAGAACGAAAATCACCACACCTGTACACTGTGTTGGAGTCATTTGTCAAGTATTACAGTGAAAATAAACGATGGTGCTGTTAGCATGAATCAGAACTAGCCCACAAGACCAAGACTACCCAAGAATAGCTCCGGAAGAAGGTTTCGGATTTCAATTTTCTATCTGATTGACGTTGCAGCTTATCAACCTAATTTCCAAATTAGAATGATTATTTTTTTAATTTAAAAAAGGATGTAAAAAAGGATGTAGACATTTATAAGAAAAAAATTATTCTCCGTGACTTCCTTATTTCTACCTTACCTCGAAATTCTCCTTTATTCGTTTTGGGTTGATACTTTTTGGAATAACAGCAATACCATCTTGTGCGAGGTGGCGCAACAAAACTTGTGCAGGAGTTTTTCCATACTTCGTCGCCAATGATAAAACAGTTGGGTCGTTTAGAACAGGAGGAACTTTAGGTTCGCTGCAGAATTCAACAAAATAATAAAGCTTTATTTGTAAACTACATAATGATTTCTTCAGCATATATTTAATACGATAAATACAATTTAACACAAAGGCCTTATGAGTAGGAACGAGATTCAACTGATGGGCCATTGCCTTACTACAGATACTAGTGACCAAGAATTTTGCAGGACTTCGAAATTTTAAGAGTGTGGAAGAGCAGGAAATTTGGGAAACTCTAAATACAATAATTTGGGGCTTTTCGTCGTTTTTGTGCACATTATTTTCGAAACAATTCCTATACTCCATACACTCGGTAAGGGGTGTATTGATCTGGCTAAATAACGGCCAGTGATATGATGAAAAAACAGTTTATATGAATATAATAGATAACGAACAATACTTTGGTAAGTACAGACTTTACACAATGAAAACAATGGATAATGGATATAGATTTTGCAGAAAATAAAAGAGTTGATATATATAAAACTGACATGGAACAAATGTGGATGAAAGTTTAACAGATAACGAGCAAAAAACTTATATATTTTTTAACAGGCAATGAACATTACATATATATAGTTTTAAGCGGCATATGAATTGAAAATTAATAGAAGGTTTAAGTGACAATAAATGTTTAAGCTAAGCTTCAAAGTTTTGTTTAAATGCTGAGATTCTTTAGAGCAAATTGACATTCATATGTTGTAGGTTGACAATTTATTTAATTAAAAAATATATACATGAACACTCTCAGGCAAATATAAGTTGCCCAGGGAAAAAAGAAAAGAAAATGATTATAAAAGGTTAAATCGCCAACACTGTGTGCATCACATCACTAGACCATTTCATTTTTTTTATTTATATATTTTTTTTATTTTTTTGCTTAATCTTCAATATTGGAATTTTTTGTGGCTTACCACATGTAACATGTAAGAAATAATGTTTAGCAAAGAAACAATTAATATAACGTTCATTACTTCAAATATTGCAATTACGTATTAATTTGCAATGGATTAAATTTTAAAGAAAAGGTAATGGAAGTTTCTCACATGAATAATATCAGTAGAAAATTTGTTCTTTCCCATAGATTCTCTTTAAGATTTTTTGAGCGAAATCTAATTTCTCAATACTCAAACTCAAATTAAAATTTGGGACATACATATTTTTTTTTTCAATCACATATATATAAAAATATTTAGGTCAACTGTTTCACATGGCAAAATTGTAAGCAACAACACGTTTCACAGATAGAGTCATTGGGGGTGAAGTGGGTGGTGGAGTGAAGTGGGTAATGCTAAGGTTATGAAGATCTGGCAACATCGTAATGAGATGAAAGAGAGAACCAAGTACTATCAGTGCTACACTCATTCAAGAGGGGCCTATTGCATGAGTGAATCACGAAAACAATGCGCAAGAGACCTCTCAGAAGACACGTATTTGTTTCAAGGCAAGTAAAACACTCAAAGCTGTATATCGTGTTCATCACACAGCTTTGGAGCGCAGATTGCACTATATCGTAGAGCAAGGTTTCATTGTGCATATGAAAAAGATATTGATGTAGATTCTGCATGGAAAAGCAAGAAAGTGGTAACGAAAAAAAAGTGTAAAATAGGGTGAAGTGGGTAATGTCATGTGGGGTGAAGTGGGTACCTGTACTTCATTTGTATGTACGTTCAATAGTGATGTGTTATTTATCATTGGTGTATATAACACGATTTATAGATTAAGGTGAATTGAAATGAACTTATTTAGGCCTTTAATATAAGGCTTAGGCTGAGATAGGGAGGGATAAGGATGTGGAAACGTAGCGGGCAGGGCCTACATATATAAAGCATCATCCCGGTATTCACCTGGTGTGAGTAAGGTGAACCTTTGGACAAGGTTTTCTTCCAACCTCTGAGTGTATTCTTTAAGCAAGCATGCAACTAGTGGCTTTTCTCACATCCAGGTAGATTAAGAAATAAAGTTCAGTTTGGTCACCTACTCAATGAAGCATGGGGAAGGGTTGAGACGGCTGGTAACGGCGTTGCAGGCTTTACAGCAACTGGTATATTTCCACTGAACAGATTGGCCATATCCGATGATAAACTTGTTACAATTCAGCCCACGGATGCGCCTGATCACAAAGCGGTAAGTGCTATTCAGGAGCCCGACAGACAAGAATCACCAATAACAACAGGAGCACGAGAGATTTTAC
>JAGDQP010022840.1:0-29922 GCA_022664845.1 Lepisma saccharinum | reverse complement strand
TGAAAATATGAAGTGTGAGTACCTCTTAAGGTAAAGGCGTGCGAATTATTACTTTTGAAGAATATGTATATGACGATTGACTTTTCCTACTTTTTAAACTTTGTACATAATCTCGTGGACTTTTCTATCAATGTTGATAGAAAAAGAGTAGGTTCAGCAAAATAGTTATAATGATACAACTATTTCTGTCATTCTTTTCACTATTGATGTTTTCGAAGCTTGTTTTGTGCGGATATATTAGCGTATGTGTGATTGCATAAATTAAAATGAATATAGCAAGAAACTAAGAAATGCAGGGAGAGAATCCTAAGTACCTCTTGATGAAATTCATGTAGTAGGAAACTTAAAAACACAATAATATCTGAAAATAGAATAGCAAAGGGTATAAGACCATTATGGAAGAAGGGGGCTACGAAAAGGAGCCGGTCGCACCAGTAATCCATTAGAGTTCCCAATTATATTTCGTAGTGTTGTTACGTAACGCGCGTGCATTGTTGGGTGAAAGAACACGGGTTCGAATGTCGGCGGGGGCAAGAGAATTTTTATTTTTTTGTTTCAAAATACATATCTATCTGTTCATATTTACGTATTATTAAAACTTGCTTTCTTGAATTTTTTATAGATTATGTTAGGGAAGGTTAGGGAAGGTCAAGTTCGGTTATATGTATCTTTACACTTTCATTTCTTTCTTTCAAAATACATTTCTATTTGTTCACATAATGTTATTAATAATTGCTTTGTTGCATTTTTAGTGACCATGGGTTAGCGGAGGTCAGGTTCGCGCAAACATTGGGCTCAGCCCCTTAAGGCTAGTCGTTCACCTACTTTCGACAGTGTGGATTACTGGTGCGACAGGAACGTTTACAAAACGGCTCAAATATTTATTTTACAACACACTTTTTACTTTTTAAAATTATAACTTTACATTTTCTCCTTATACTTAAAAAGAATTGCATCCCTTTGGATCTCTTTCGCAATTTTTTGCATTATACACGCTTCATTCGTTAGGTTAGGTTACATTACTTTTTATGAGTACGAAGTTTGAAATTTTACACATTTCATTTACCTAAAGGCTATTTAGGTTAGAAAAATCTTGTTAGGTAATTTATTTTTCGTTAATCGCTTTCTGCCAGTTAGGAATATTACTGTCCCGAGAACGTAGTCGAGAAAATAGTGGAAAGGATGGGTACGTTATCTATAACACGTGATGATGCCAACTTATTTGGCCCGCGAAACCGTGTATTATTATTACTTATATAGGATGAAGTCCAGTCAAGAAAGAAACAGTTGCAGCTCGTCGAACTACACGGTGGGTCCATATTCTACTTTATTTTTGAACACAACATGTTCCAAGTATTTTATATTAATATAATTATCAACCTAAGATAATTTCTGTTAATTAGATTAAGTTACAAGTTTGTGGCGGTTTGAGTACCAGCTTAGGTGGATATTATTACAAACATTTCCAAATTATTGTGTTAGATCAACTGAGTTTTAGTTTTATAACCACATTACGATTCGGGTTTGAGTTACCACCAGGAACTTTCTGAGGTGGCGGATAGGGGAATGCCGACCAGATATGGTGGGTACCGAAAATATTCCGGAGCGGAGCTGAACCAGTACTGCAGCCTTGCATTTAGTAGAGTGATCTAAAAAGCTTAAGGGAAGATATATATCATAAAGAAAGGAAGATTATTCAACATTATCACCCTGAGGCTGAAGATAAATGACATTGGCAAGGCACCGCGATGGATAGAGGAAGATATTATTGGTGTCTGAATTTCGAGGTCGCAGAGCTGACTATTCTACACCGCTAAACAATTTTAAAAAATAGTAACAAATATTTCTATTATGGGCTTTCCTGGTGTAAAATATTCTGGAGGTAAACTAGACTCCCATTGGGATCTCCGAACGGCCACTGCTTCAGGGGGTTCCAAGAAAAGGATCTTAGGAAAGGAAAGTGGAACTTGCGAAGGTGGAGTTCTGGTGGAGGTGTGTGAGACTGAAAAGAAAGAGTCACACGATGACAGTTTGAAATTATTCGAAATCTCGGGTTTAAGCTGAGAAATTTGCTGTACTTTCAGTTTTTTCCTTTACGTATTTTGTACTGCCTTGAACTACTTTCGTTCATATCCTTCTGCCTCCCGAAATGAATGCTGGCCATTGGTGGTTACCTAACCTAACAAAATAGTTTAAATATAATGCATGTTGTTACTAGATTACATTTTTAAATAGGCCAACCTGATAATAACCTGCTCGATTAAGGGTCATTCCACGTCAAATCATCGTACACTGGTTGCATCACTATTTTTTTTTAATGTACAAGATTTCCGACGTGTCTGAAGATATCAGAACAACTTTTTTTATTTTTAAAAAAATATGTCCTTATTTTTTCCAGGGGAACCATATTTTCAACTTAGCGGATGGGATGTTTTACTTGTAGACATGTAAGGAAAAATTAATATCTAAAACGAAACAGAAGAGATAGAAAGCTGAATGAAGAACCGTTGTGTATTTCCTGAACCGTACTTTCAAGATCTGGAAGAACATTTTCTCAAAAATGAATTTCTTCATTCTAAAAATTGGCCTGAAAATTAATAACGAATTGTAGAAAATTGGATTTTAAAATAAATTTATTTTTATGAAGGAGTTTAATATAAGGCTGCAATTTTTTATAATGTTTAGGCCTACAAACTTATTGTCTGAGCAAAGAAAATAATTTCGTTGAATCACACCCCTCATTTTTTAACAGGATTTCAAACATAGCCCTTCGCGAAAAATGTCAAATTTCGGTTTCAAATATCTCAGATGAGTCCTCATGGAAACCCTGAAATTTGGTGTCAAGGAAATCTTGTATAGGTCCAACTAACAGTACAAATTGCAACTTTTATTTCTAAGTGGTTTGATGAAAGCAAGCGGAATTTATAAGTATATGTAGTTTTATATTACTTCTCTACTTGAAACGCGCAATTTCAACTCTTATGAACTCCCTTTTCTTGAAGAAATCACTTGCAAAAGAAAGTTACACATTTGTTTTGAGTTGGGAACATACATGACTTCATTGACATCAAATTTCAGGCTTTTCATGGGAAGTCATTTGAGACATTTAAACCCGATATTCGGTATTTTCGGGTGTGATTCAACACTATGATTTTTTGTAGGCAGACAGTCAGTTAGTAGGTCTAAACATTATAGAAAATTGCAGCCATATATTCAAATCCTTCAACCCCCAAAATTGGTTTAAAAATTAAATTTTATGCAATTCGTTAGTCACTTTTCAGCCTAAATTTAAGAATAAAGGAATTGATTTTGAGAATAGTTGCTTCTAAATATTCAAAGTACTCTCCAGGAACTTCACAACGGGTTTGGTTTCCTCTCTAGCCCTTCTGGTTTAAGAGATATTCAGGTTTCCGTACACGTCCACGGGAGCTTAAAGCGTCACCCGCTATATTGGAAACATGGTCGCTCTGGGAGAAATAAGGATAAAACAATTTTTAATTGGTTCTGATATCTTCAGATATGTACGAACACACATACGATTTTTTTTTCTAAAATTGTGATGCAACCAATTTTTCCAAATCAGATAATTTTTCATCGAATAACCCTTAAAGAATTGTTTTCATTCTCGAAAAATGTCGTGCCAGGTTAGATCTCGTTCTCGCTGATAGGTAAAAGTAATATTTCAATGACATTAAAGTGTCGTTAGTAGTTTAAGTAATACAGCCTTGTACTTGAGCCAGCTTTCTAAATTCTTTCGATATTCTGTATGTTAAATTTTATCTTCCTGCCCTCGTCATTACGCATTTTACTTAAGTAATTTTACGATAAAAAATAACTTTCCTGTCTGCATCTTTACAATGTATAGGTCAAAACTTTGGTATAGGTCAGCAACCTTGACGTTTGTATTTAAGTTATTTTTATTATCCATTCGTTTTATTCATAAGTCGTACACCGTTTTAGAGAAACATATGAGCTCATGTCTCTCGATTTGTACCGAATGTTGAAATTGAATCCTATGTTTGAATACTTATACCTTTTACTTTAAAATTTTGGCCTGCCATAAATTTCTACTTCTTAGCTAGACCAGACATAGCATTTATTTAATATAACATGTACTGGCATTTATGGATTTCCCCGTCGTAATAATAATAAATAACCTTCCATCGCAGAACATGGTCTAGTCGTTACGTGTGGACAGTTCCTTCATCGAAGTCAACATTAGGGTGGACTAGTGGAGCAGCTGTACTGTAAAATACAAACCATTTAGTCTATGCGTGTTTCATCATACGTTATATAAGTACACAGGAATTATGAACTGAAAATCGAAATCACTCACCCCATTGATCAAAAGCGTCTTCTTTTCTTCTGTTCCACCTGGTCTTCAATGCGTACTTCAACATCTTATCAGAAGCATCAACAGAAGTCACTTTAAAACCTTCTTCCAAAAGCATAACAGAGTCTATTCTGCAAGAACAATGTAATGAAGTATTTAATGTATGTATCATGTATTACTTTAAGTGACTGATATTACTTAATAGCTTTATAATTGTTTATGATTATGCTCTCTCTTCATATCACAACACATGAAAACATAATTGAAGTGTATGTCTTAATGTTGAAAGATCGAAAAGTTGCTATCAGGGAGGACATCGATCTCATATTCTAGCGCACAAAATATTTTGACACAAGAATTGAGTATGTAAAAATAAATGTAAAGTGGGTGCCTCGAATGTTGACGCCCACTCAAAAACAATTGAGATCTGTGTTTTGCAGGTAGCTTAAATTTTTTAGCTATATGACTGAAGGAACCATAAGGAATAAGCCACAGTTAACTAACTCTATGGCTTACGTAACTCGCAAGTTCATCGCCCCAGTAACAAATGTTCGCAATAGGATTCTATCCTGGGCCACATCAAGCCAGTTTCCATCTTAAACATCTACCTGTCGAAGAATTCTTCTAATATTGGCAAGCAAACGACGTCACGGTTTTCCCAATGGTCTCTTTTCCTCCGGTCTTCCTCCGGTGATGGAATATAATTGTTTTACCCACATCCAAACTACATTGTCCGCCCATTTTAGTAGTCTTCGTGATTTCGTTATTCTTATATTGTCGAGTGAATCATACAATCTGTGGAGTTCTTCATTATGCAGTCTCCTCGGTTTGCCGGTTATGTATTTCCGTTTTACCCCACATATTTTTCTAAAAACCTTATTTCCAAACACACGCCATTTATGTTCAACTGCCAGGGTCGTACTCAAAATTTCACAACTGTAATGTATTATCGGCAGAATAACTGTTCTGTATATTTTTAATTTTAGCTTCCTTGATATTAATCATGAGATTAGGAGTTTTTAGATTGAATATAAAGATGCGTTGCCTGATGCCAAGCGACTTTTTATTTTTTCTGTGATCTCGTTCTTGCAAATTAGATATGCTCCCTAGTATTTAAATGTATTCATTCTATGATATCTTTCCTAATTGACATATATCTATTTCTGTCATCCTTTTCTGGGGGGTTTGTTATGTATTTTGTTTTCTCTTCATACGCATGTAGACCTATTTCATCGAAAGCCTCTACTAAGATATCGGTGTTACTTTATAATGCATTTATATCGTCTCCTATTAAATCTACATCATCGTATTCGAACAGTTGGTTTAGGCCATTCAATTTTAGCTCCTTTTTGTAATCTTTTAGTTTCTGAATCGCATATTATAACGCAAAGTTGAACAGTAATGGTGATAAGGCATCATTCTGTTTCAACCTGTTGCGAAAGTCGAAACTATCTGACATATGTTCACCTGAACACACATGTGAACCTACACGTATTCTGCTTATGGGGTTTCTGACACACATTCTTACTCGCTGAATAAGTTCTTTTTGGAATTCCAAACTGTACCGAGATATATCGTATAATTTTTCCTTTTGACAGCTTTCTTAAAATCTATGCACAACTGGTAAACGGCCCTGTTGCATTCCCACTTCTTCTCTAATATTTATGTTAAAGCAAAATTGTGATCCAATGTAGGTCTATTTTCTTCTAAATCCACATCGGTGATCTCCAATTATTTCATCTACGTATACAAAAAGAAGTGTTAACAGGATATCACTCAACACTTTGTAACATGTTGGGAGCAAATATATTCCCCGGTAATCATTACAGTCAGATTTATCGCCATTTTCTTAAATCGGAATTATTACTGAGGTTTTCCAATTCTTTTGAAGCTCCTCCTTTAATCAATCCATGTAGTTCTTTGACTGTATTGTTTCTCGTGCTTTGACTAGTAAGTATTTTGTACAGTACCTAGGTACAAAACACATACCTAAAGCATGCACCTAGGTACATTTCAGTTGCAGTACCTGTAACTAGGTACTTTTTGCTGTACCTAGTACCTGTAACTAGGTACTTTTTGCTGTACCTAGTACCTGAATCTTAGGTACTTTTCTTAGGAACTTCAGCTAAAAATCGAACGAGAAATTTGTCAATGATAAAGCTTTATAAAAAAGTTTGTAGTATTAGGCTTATAACACAGATATTGAAGGAATCTTGGAACTGTTTGCCTCACTCAATCCTAAAATAAACAACTGATTCCTGTCCAATACATGCTTCATTTATCACTTATCAGCTAAAACTTAGAAACTTTGTACTCCAACCCCGGGGGTTTCTTCGAACCTTTAAAGTAAAAGCTTTCCAAAATTTGGGAAGTAAAAAAAATAACAAAAACCTTTATCGGTAGGGAATATGAAATGAATGCAGATACAGACATATTTAAAAGACAAAATATAATGTTAGTTTCTAGTTTCGGAACATTATTTAAAGGTTTAATAGACCCTGGAATTATCTACTTTATTTATTTTTTTATTAACTGAATGGCAGATCTTGACACACTGAAGAAAAACTAACTGGTTCTTGGATGTCTGATGCAATGTTTCTTTTGTAATCCTCTTAGGAATAAACTACTCTTTGTAGATCACAAGACCATGACAGATGTGCAATACTTTAATGAGACACAGTATTGGTAACTTATATTTTCTGAGACATTGGATCGTCACCGGAAAGGCACACAGCTTCGAATCTTGCTGTCAGCCACACTGGCTAAGGTTTTCCCAGGAATCCCTCAGTTTCACCAATCGAATCTTGATATAATATCTAGACAACAGCCATGGCCCCTAACTTAACCCTCCAATGTTAATGATAATACTCCATTAATAATTGTGAACATAATATATTAAATGTTGTAACATATAATATCTAATGTAATTTGACACATTTACATCCAGCCAAGACAGGGAGACATCCCCGGGGGATAGCCTACTCCGGTTCCGGGGAGAAGGTCACTGTATTCGAGGTACCTATCAGGTACGTGAACTGGAGCCGGAACTAATACAGTTGGGAGGTAGGGGTGGATGGAGCGTTCCACATGTAAAAAAAAACACTCCATGTACTCTTAAAAGTGCACAGCAAAAAAAAATCTGTGTTGATTCAACACTTCGGTGTCCCAGGGTGACCATTATTTTTCTGTGTTAAATCAAGAAAACAAATGGTTGATTTAACACTGTGATAGTGCTAGTATGACGCTCTCCATTGTGTAGAAGGAGCATTGATAACACATCTATTGTGTTAAATAATAACCGAAATCAACACCGCTTTTTGCGTTGATTTAACACAGAAGAGTGGTGGACGCTCTGGGACACCGAAAAGTGTTAAATCAACACCGCAATTTCTTTCTGCGTGCTTCCCGAAGGACGCTATCCCTCTGAAATATGACGGGCTTATCCCATAGATGGCTGTAAGGTCCATAAATAAATATAAATTAAGAACGAAAAAAATATATTTTGATATTTTGCAACGCCTTGTTTTCTCCATTTGTCAAAAATAAATTAGTCCCGTTTAATTATTTTATATGTTACTTTTTCGTTCGAATGCCAATTTCCTTTTTCCTTCACGAGAGAGAGAACTGAGGAATAACTTGAAGATTTAGTCTAGGTTCTCAATGAGTTGACTAAACCGCTTCATAAATTTTAAAATAATTATTTATTTTTCAAATTATTGTATCACAATATTTTATTACCTAAAGCCGCACTATCTGGCACATTTTTATAAAGCAAAAATTTTGGGAGCTTTCATTTACATAATGTGTTCACTTCTCCGTTTATTTGGGTTCTTCATGGAATTAAAAATGTTATTATCATTTTCTCGTGTGTTTGTTTTTTAAATGATATACTAAACATCACTGGAAGTACAGAGTGGCCGCGATTTAGTTACTAAAACGTTGGTTTTGCACTCGGGAATTCGTGCGTTCTGTACTAGCGACCGACCACCCTGACTGGGGTATTTTTAAGTTTTTGTCGCTAGTCAGACCAAGCAAAGGCCGTGATGATAGCTTCAACCTAGACCCTAGTCGATTCATTCCTACATTATTTCCACTGCTCTATACCAGCATGAGCCATCGATACCTCAAGGCCAAAAATACGTTTTCACATACGTATCTTGCTTCAGAAGTTAATCTAGATAAAAAATCTTCAAGGGAGAATAAAATCTTACACTAGGCACAGGGAGTGGTGGAAATAGTTCCATTGCGTGAGAATTCCGTGCTCTAGTGACACAAAAGTATTCGAACAATAAAATATAGAATTTAACGGATGTTATATTTCCACCCGAATTATTTATTTAGTTTTATTTATTAATAGAAAACATACATCTTAGATTTGAAATATGGAGTTCGGAGTTCCTTACCAATGTGTACTAAGCATGTCTCCCTTTATTAAACTTTATATTTTCTCTCGCCTCTTAGACAAGAGATTTCTAATAAATATCTGCGATCCTTATTATATAGTACGTAATAGAGCACAAACAAGTAGGTGCGAGCTCATCTTCTAAACTACAACAGATGTTATTAGGAAAAACTAAATTTACCACAGCACAAAGTTATCCTAGAAAACCCATATCTTAGTTAAAGTTTTCTCATTTGTTGTTTTTCCATGGCCATGTTTCTGCTTAGCTTATTTATTGTTATGTTTAGGATGGAAAGTTCGTTTATTTTGTTTAATTGATACAAATTAGGAAAATAAGAAATTACATGACTAATCAAAATGTTGATACCATAGAGTGATTTTAATCGGTTTCGCTTCTATTCGAGCTATTTTTAAACGAATTTCCTAAACAAAATAGTTCTTTAAAACTTCCTTCCTTTTCTTTTATTTATTGATCACCATGGAGATTTGCTTTTTAGTTAGATTGTTTTCAGCTTATAGGATGTGTAGCGCGTTAGTACGTGTGCGTGCCGGTTATCTTTTAACCTGATTATTTTTCCGAATTTATTCGTGTTAGCAATTTATTTATTTTATGACCTTTCCTATAATTCAATATATTGGGATGAAGACTATTTATCTTCGGAAAATATAATTATCTACCAAAATGTGTTACGTTCCAATCTAACTTACAGCTAGCAAGGACGGTAGAGCCTATTTCGATGTAATTTTACTCGGGTTCAAATCTTGTACGTAACATATACTACAATAGATTCGATGAACAATCTGATCTATTCACTTGAAACAGTATTCGACATAATTTATATCAATATTTTGGAAATCATTCAAAGTTTCCTCGGTGCTATATATTTATTTCAATGCACATATTTCATATGCACAATACTACATATTATTATTTTGATACAATATCTCCTTGAGATATTTACACTCTTTTTAAAATACACAAAACTATTTTCATTTTGTATACTCTAAATCATAGAGTTAGGAAGAAAATAGAGAGAACATAGATGACGTCATATGAAGCCAAATTAAGGTTCATCGGCAGCTATCTTGTGTGGCCCCATTAGAGTCCCTCTATACCGAATACTGTGAGGATTGCCCTTTTTCGATAGGAGGATGAGTGCACCTCAGAGAGGCAATACTCGGAAAAGAGAGTCTAAATATTGGGCCAATCAATATGGCCGAAATGCCTCGTCCCTTCCGCCTCTTGGCTTCATTCTCCTCTCCAATAAAACAGCCTAAGGTTTCCTCTATTTATATTCCTAACTCTATGCTCTAAATTCTTTTCATAAAAAACACGGTGTAAGATAAGTAGGTGAGGAAACAACAGCATTCAGCAATAGAAATATTATGTTCCCTTATTGCACGTAGTTCCAACTGCGATCGCTAGATGGCAGGCCCAACTGCGGGCCTGCTAGAGTAACTTAGTATATACTGGGTATTGTATAGATGGTCTACCATAAACATGGGTAGTATGGAAAGAAAATCGAGTTGCAAGTTCTGTGTCTATATTAATTTAGTCTTTGTACTTATGTCATTTAGATCACAATATCGAGTGTTTCGTACTTTGAATGTTCGAACGGGAAAACAAATTAATTTTAAATCAGCTAAATAAATTGATAAAACCTGTTGATAAAATTTCTTAATATATATATATATACCAGAAATGTTCTGTATCTTGCTGTACGCACCCCCTATACAGTAAATAAGTTTCCATCGGATGCAAGTCTGAAAATATTATGGTCACAAAACAGCGGCCGCCTGTCAACCAGTTGTTCAAAAATAAAATAAATATGAAATGACATAACGAAATTAAGATAAGGGCCATGAAGGGATTACATGGCTGGGAGGGAGATATTTGCGACTAACGAAAATCAAATATTCGGCTGCACTTCGGATACTCTCCCTGTTCATTAAAATAGTGAGAGTTAAGCTAGATAATCTTCGGTTAGGTAAATCAGTGCTCGAAGTGCGTAAGAAAATGTAAGGGAATGCTTGGAGAAGTGAGCTAGAAAAGGGCAAGCTTGCACCTTGTAGTGGCGATTGTCTATTGGAAGTAACGGCAATGAGCTCCCATTGATAAATAGGCAGGGATACGCCAAATCCAAAATGAAATGGGTAAGGACACGGTCCCCCGTGCCCCTCCCCCACTCACACACACACATATACTTTGAGCACTGAGGTAAACTTAAATTAATTACTTTAGGTCATCTTTAATCAGATATATTATTATATCTAGACCAAAAGCATAGTACTATTAACAGTTTGGTTAATTCAAAACCTGATCCGAAATTATTATTCCATCTTGGAAGTATCTAAAGTGAATGTAAATATCTAAAGTGGATTTTATCATACAACGCGCCATGGTTGAGCTTTAGACAATATCTTTACCAGATCGTTTAACTGGTGATGACATGCACCTTTCAGGTTAGAATACCTTAAAGTAGTTTTAAGATTACATACATCAGTTTCGAAGTAAGCGGGGGGACAGCGGTTCCTCCGCCCGAGGACCCACCTCCCGAGGAGCCGTGCCGACACAATAATCGCTTGATACCGAGCCGCCGTAGCTCAGTGGTAGAGCGTTGGCGTAGAATTCGGGAGGTCCTGGGTTCGATCCCAGCGGCTGACCATCCTGACTGAGGTTTTTCCATTTTTTTTCCACAGTCACACCAGGCAAATGCCAGAATGGCACCTTCAAAACAGACCCTGGCTGACACCTTCCCGAATCCTTTCCCCTCCCTGAACCTAAGATGCCTAAAGGCCATAAATAATATTCAAATTCAAATAATCACTTGATAAAATTAATCATTGGAGCACGTCGATGGTGGTCGGTGGCGTAATAACCTTGCCGTCTCAGAACTCTTACTTCTGTGCTTGACTAATGAGTTAATGACTCATAATCATGACTCTCCGCAATCTGAATAACCATTCTCATGTATAGATTACGGCGAATGGCAGGAAGATATCTGTCATGGACCCCGTGCACCCACCAGTTTTCCCGTGGAGTTCAGAATAATAAAAAGCAAGATATTCCGGCCAAAAGTAGCAATGTGAACTTATGATTGCGTTCGTAAACGGGCATCAATCAAGTTCACTTGCCCCGGGTTGGTCCCAGATTGCCTAACGCCGCTACTGATATACAAAATAGGAATATAAAAATTATGTTCCCTAGAATTCGAGGTGAAATATTCCGCATGTCCTTTATCAACGTTTAACGTCAGATTATATTAACAGTTTGCAACACCACGTTCGGTGCTTCACATATTGTTTACCATCACCAGAGGATACCATATATCCAGTAAACTAACGCAATTGCAATTGAAAGAGTTTAACAATATACCAAATTGGCGCTTGACAACCCAATGGGATATTTTCTAATCTTTTATTCACCGATTTGCTAAAAATTACCTTAAACTAAATTGTATGCATCGTTTCTGATTTATGGGAAAATATTCATCATATTTACCATTGACAGTTGTAGAATTTGGGCTCCAAATGGAGAACTTTATATGAGTTGTATCATCTTGTATCTCGAAAAGGAAGCGGAATCGGTCATATGCTTACATAACTTTTTTATTGTTTTGGTGTAATTAATTCGTCTGTAAAGTTTGTCCCACTTTAGATATGTCCCGTATAATAGTGATCATCCCAATTAGGCTGCACTTTAGAAACTGTCAAAATGCATTCAGAACTGATAACATGTGTGTTACTGATTCATTAGAATACTTCTAAGGATACCCAAAAGCATAGTAATCACTTTTATACATAGCTTTTGTCAGACTTTCGTTTTTTGAATCGGATCTCTCAGTTTAATGTGTCGGCTCATTGATGTAATAAGCTATAGTGATGGGTGATTTACTAGCAGAAATAAGGTTAGTTCTAGTTTACTGTCTAATACCGAAGAAAGCCCCTTTATTGTCCACTATACAATTCTTTATTGTATTAGCCCACTTTCCGTTATTGTTTTCTTAATAATTGATTATGCTAGTGTAAGGTTAGATTAGGTCAAATCAGGTTATAGAGTGGAGGACCCAAAGTATATTCATTGCGTAATTTCAACAATCTTTATTTATTTATTTTACTATGACACATCTTGGAAGTATATAAATAATTCAAATTCAAAACCACGAGATTATTGTGTAAAATATTTGTCTTCATAGGAACAGAGGTCACCTTATTGTAATATAATTAAAATTCTCGACGTGAATTTAATCATAAACCTGAGAAGTTCTTTCATCTTCAACAAAGTATACATAATGTAAGCTAGACGTAGAGCAATCTGTAGAGTGCTCGCCTTGGAATCGGGAAGACCCGGGCTTTATTTCCGGTACCGGTTATCCTGACTGAGCATTCCCTCAGTCATTCCAGGCAAACACTGAAATGGTACCTTGAATAAAGCCAGGGCCAATTCTTTCCAAAATCTTTTTTCCATGTTATTGTTATCAAATATATCCATTGTAAAATAACTGAAATGGCCCTGTATCTGGATATTGTTAAATAAATAAGTAATATTCCGGTTAAGGTGATGGTAAACTATAATTGTAGCTTTCCACCGAATAACGCTGTATGGCACAATGCAGCAGATAACTTGGCTTCGCTGCCGTCCGCTTTCTTGCTTGCACATACAGCGTTGTTCCGCTAAGAGGTTGAGGTGAGCACATAGAGTCAGCGTTAAACGTCATGTGCATCGCGTAGAATGAAAAAAAGTATCCATCAAACTTTACCTAAACCGTCTTCGTTTTTTCGACATTATGTTTGAGATTTTTGTAGCAAACATATCATTCATAAATCATAATAGAATTCCTCCGCATACTGCCCTGCTTGCAACTCGAGTGCGTATTTAACGAAATAATAATGATATATGGCTCTTCGTAACACTTTTTGGATTACCGACTGTTGTTAGGTATTTATAGAATCAAGAATGACCCGTTATGCAGGCTATGCCCCGGACGAGAAATCACAATGCTTAGTAGGCCTACATTATTTCGGACCAGTGAAGTACTAAAGACATTAATCCCAGTTAAAGATGACTGTAACGAATAGAAGTTAGGGTAACCAAACCTAACATAACCTTCAATCTTTTGAAAGGTCCAGGTGAGTTTTTAAAGAGTAGCCATCTTTTTAGTTTTTGCAATTTGGAATTAGGTATTACTTTAGCTTACGTCGAAATAATTCACACTCCCATTAATCGGAATCATGGTAATGCTACATCACAGTGACATGTTTATTTACATATTACCATTAATATGTTGCTACAAAAGACACGAACAGTATGTCGAGTGAGCGATAGTGTAACCAAGACGGGTTAGAAAGACTCAGGTTATTATTTTTACAATACACGGTGCACATCACGTTTAACCTGAAACCACCTGTGACTGCTCTATTTCTGCTTATAAATGGAACGTCCGACGTATATTAAAGAAAAGCCTGGAATTATGTAACATTTTCCATTGATTCTATATTATCATTTCCCAAGTGCAAGATAATATTTTGTATATAGACGACATGTTATTGAGTGTACAGCCATAATTTTTAACTAAATTAAATTAAATATAACTCTTTCTATTCTACTCGAAAATTAAAAACTAAAACACTAAAAAATGCAAGGCAATAAACGGTGTTCCATTCATGAATTAAAATTTTAATAGGAAGCTTTGTACGTGGAATGGGATTGCATTAAAAATTCTTGTCAATAAGAAAAACATGCCAAAACATCTTTCAGGATCTAATATGATAAATTGTCTTCTAACGTGTATAGAAAGATACATAAATAAACTATTCACTACTTTTAAAAAACGAAATATTATTGTAAATAAGGTATACTCCAAAATTCGTGATCTATACATCACTTTACAGCATAGAATTACTATTGAATCAAGACCCTCTTTTGTAAGTAGTTTGTTTACTTATACTGTAGAAATGGCGACTGATAAAATACCCAGTATTTATATATTCTAAGTTATCCTATTAGGCCCGCAGTTCGCAGCGATCCTATTGGTAAACCAGCGAAACATAGTGCATTAAGCGAACACGTTTGGCTGCTTCGCTTCCTCACCTACTTATCTTACACCGTGACAAATACAAACTTTTGTTGATTTCCTTCTTTTATTTCATTACTTCTGGTTTTAATACATTTCTACCTCAGCTAAAACGTAAAGTTTATAGCCTGAAACTGTTTGTTGCAAACTTTCTAATTATGCCAAATCTGTAGTTACGTTTAATGAGATACATAAAATATGGCATAACACAAAATATGCATAAAATATGGCATAACACACTTAACTAACTATGATAATGCAAGTTGTTAACCCACTTGCTACCTATCAAAGGTAAGGAGTCTGTCGAGGGATGGAGATAGGCGTGCCAAAGGAAGCTATCAAATAAATTTTCGGAAAAACATTGTGACAATTGATTATGAAGTGTTCAGTTTATTGTTATTCTAGAAATTTCATAACGATAGCTTAAATTCGAATTAGTATGGCGTCTCTATCATTAGAGAGCAACAATTTTGATATGTTGTAGCATTAATTGTCATAATTTTGTCGCATTTATTTTTTAAAATTTAGCACATTCTTTTTTTTTTAATATGGTACTTGTAAACAGTATATTTTTGGTAGTAAGGTGTATCTAATACAAAAATGAGGATAAACCTTGATTATATGAACAATACCTTGATTTAGCTAATGTATTCACTGAAATATTGAAATTAATGCAACATATTAAATGCAAAATAGAAAACCCCAGGAAGTGACATCACGCCATGCAAGCTTATTGATTTTGTGGAAAACTTAATTTAGCGTTGTGCACGTTTTCGGTAAAATACCAGATTTTTAAGTTAAATAATATTGGAAATGCGCTTTTTAGTTATTATTACCAATAATTATGAATTCCACTTTTTCGTTTTCATTCGCATTTATCGCAAGTAATGCCGAACGAAACAAGTTCGTCTCTACCTATCATCCTTCTCGCTGCTTCACATTAACCATGTTTAGCTGTTTGATTAGTTTAATCTTTTTTTTATTTTATTTATTTATTAGATTTATTCTTAGTATTTCCTTTAGGGCTTTCAAAGGAAATTGAAGTTAATTAAAATATAGGAAAGATGTTTTTTGTGAGAACTTTCATAGTAGGATTTTCAATCAACTAGTAGTTAATGCTTCCATAACTTCTAAATTTGGAAAGGTGTAGTATCATCTTTTAATTTTGGCTCATTGAAAACATGTGTGTTGACAAGCATCTAGCTATCTTTCAATATAAATTTAATTTTTGCCTAGTCTCAAATCATTTCTGTTCTAAATAATTTGAATTTATTATTAATGAGTATTTTAACCTCTAAGCTAATCAAAATGTAATCGGATTTTGAAGAATTTCTATTTAATCATGTGTTATTGTTTTAAAGTGATTTTGCTGTTATGCAAAGAAACTAATTTTCTTATGTTAAGAAATCACTGAATTGAGTATTGAACATTGATTTGCTTTATTATCTACGTAAATCTTCGGGTTCAAATATTCCGCTACTTGTCTTGAAGATCAAGCCAGGCTACTAGCGGCCTATTCACCTGAGTCCGGTGCTTGGCACCAAGCTTTGCCTTCTCCTCCTCTTAGTGTACATCTTTCGAATGAAAGCTTCCGTGTTGCTGTTGCCTTACGTTTAGGAGCAGACGTCTGATGGAATGACACTAGTTCCATGAAAAAGAGGAAGACCTCTATTATGGGATTTCACCTGCGCTGATACTTTCGCCATTTAAAATGTTACTCATTCTTCTTTGAAAGCGAGCGGCGCTGCTACTCGTAGAGAGGCCGATAAAAATCGGAAATACTCTAATCTACTTGCACAGTATACTTTTGTTGCGATCGCAATTGAATCAAGTGGTACTTGGGGCACGGCGGACCTTAATTTTATTAAAGAGGTTGGTCGGCGAAAACTGATCGTTTCAGATGATGCCCGCGCGACCACCTTCTTAATTCAGTGCCTCAGTATCACAATTCAGCGAGGGAATGTATCTTCTATTCTTGGTACGTTGCCTCCTGGGAAGGCATTAGGTGAGATTTTCCTCCTTTAAAGATGATTGTATTCAAATTTTGTTTAAATTCAATTATTATCTACAGAAGTTGTCCTATGATACTTCAATAGTTTTGAAAAACGCAATTATTAATGAAAAATGTGGAACGATTTGCTTAATAATATACTTGTATCGAAATCTGACATTTTTATCACATTATCTAGGCTATGTAAAAGTTACCTAAAATGCTAAATAAATTTTGAATTTCTCTAGTTGTATTTCACTCTAGATGCTTATGAGTTTCATAAGATAAAATAAAATGAATTGTATAGGCGGTAACAGCACTATGGAACATGAGTTTCATTGAGTGGTAAAGAAACCAAATTTGATTTGACGGAATGATTAATTATAAGTTTGGTTTATTTTAAAAATAATTCTTATTTCAACTATTTTTTCTTAAATCTATTTATATATGAATGATAAACAATTTCGAACTCTACAGTCATCAAGCTTCAATTTGTTAAGCAATCTATTGTAATAGGAATTGTGTTCTGTCATGTTCGGAAGAGATTAATTTTTGGTGAAAGAACTCATATTCAAATAATTTAATAATCTTCCATGATATATTATTTATATAATAATATTATTTTTTCTTACAAGGTGAATTGAAGTTAATAATTTGATTGAAGTTAACAAAGAAAGGAACTGAAAAGTATGTAATTAGTTATGAGTATAATATTTAAATGCAAGAATTATAATAAGGAACGAATGGAAAAGAGAGAGTTAAAGTTACGTTTATGGAAGTGAATTTCTTTATCATGATATTATAGTAGAGCTTTAACAAACTGAAGTTGAGTTATGCGTTTTAAATGTTCGTCTAAGAGAAAAGAACCAGATTCGATACCTTACATGATTATTGAGTTCCCTTAGCTTTTTTTTAAAAAAAAATAAAGTTGGGTCTTCCGCTCTGTTGGGGTTGCCCTGTAAAACGGAGGTGTTGTTGCCGCCGCATTTGGACCCTTGACGCAACTACACACGCACCTTTCAATACAGTACTAACATTAATACTTATTTTGTTACCAATTGCTAACAATCTACTTGAAAGTAACAAACTTTGTTAAGAAAGGGTCTCTTTATTCTTTTATTTTAACTAAACACAGGCTACTGCAAGTAATGAGTGCCAGGGATACGAGGAATAATCAAGAAGCTTATTACAAACCGGAAAATTCTAATGGGGTCACTGGCATGAGGATGTGATAAACGAAGGTCGTGAAATGAATTAGATTGAGATTAATTGCTTTCACATTACGATCACAACTGGATAGATTTGGCCGCGTGAACCTTGTTTCGACGAGTTTTTTTCCTAGGTTGAGAAGTGGTTGCTGGGTGTACAGTATATGCGTTATATGACAATGTGACTTATGCCCTTCGACAACCTATTTTATTACCAAGAAACCCATCTGACATGATTACGTGGCAAGCTAGATGTAATTAGTGAAATTAGAAATTTTCCAATTTGCTGCTTTACCTTACACATATTAACCCTTATAGAATCTGTGTTCCAGTACTGTAACACACCGAACCATTGGAAAGCGTACCAATGCGTGGTACCATTCGAAAGCTTGCTTCATTGTAAGGAGAACAAGGTACGAGCCATAATACCCGGATCAACATTACTGTGTGTATAAATCTTTATCTTATGTCATATTTATGTAGCTCAGGTCATAGGTTCGGTTTCGTATATACAATAAGCATTGATATGAAATATTTTCCCTTATAACTATTGAAGCTATCGAAACCAAACTTAGCACACGCATAGTCTATACCCCATAGTATTTTTTAAAATTCATTTGGATTATGTACTCTTACCCGAGGCCGCTCAAGAAGGGGGCAAATTTGATAGAAGGGATTTTTGAAGGGAATTTTCGATATTTTTTTCCAAATTTTGCTTTTCGTGTACGTCATGGGCGCAAATGCATGGCACCTTTGAAAGCTTGTTTTATTCTGAAGAGAATTAGGTATGAACTATAACTCTCCGATGAATAGTGTTGATACAATACAATAACTATTTAACTGAGAGTCTCAAATTTCCTTCCAAATGACTTTATTTAAAAACGGTTTATGGGTCACAGGGAACTACTCCGTTGTCCATGGTACCTAATTGTTGCACCTGAATATACCTCTGTTATCTCTTTCGAATGGACTATGTTTAATTCAGAAGCCCGTTTTTGAATGTTGAATGTAATTTTTAAGGCCTTTAGGCAAATTTGGCTCAGGACGGATGGATGATGATGGGATGAATTGGTGGAATGAAGAAAGTGGGAAGAAACGAGAGAACATCGAGAAAACCCACACGCACACGGTGTTTGTTCACCACTAAACCCACATGGCATGAGCACGGAATCGATCCGACGACCCCTAGCACCAGAGGTGAACGCTCTACCAATTGAGCCACCCTGGCCCCTTCAGAAGTCCCTGTGACACATTCATGATTAGTCCTTGTTAGTAAGGAGCTGAGTAAATCCCAGAAGAGCTAAGATATGTTTTTCATAAGCAAACTGTCACGTTTAATTTTAAAATTTGAATTTATTTTAAGGCTTTTACCTATCTTAGGCTCAGGTTGTTTTATTTTTAGAAATTAGACAAGCTCCTGGGGTACGTTTTTTTTTACTCTCGACAGGGTTCAATTCTATGTTTCCAGAGTTATTGTTCAATTTGTTGCGCTTTTTATTCTTATTAAATTCTCAAACAGTTATGTTTCTCTATAATAGGCTGCATACTTAGTGAAGTTAATTCTTCAAAGTTAAATTTTGAGAGCATATTTTCCTAATATTCGGCAGCAATAGAGAAGTAAGTCTTAAAAATTAAACAAATATCTTAGAAATTAGTTCAATCCCAATGAACACTAATTCCCCTCTGGTGAAAGTGCATGAAATCAACTCTGATAACAACTAAATGCTGGAGAGCTGCAGTACGGGTAACAGGACCCGCATTTCTACCCTCCACCACTGACGTAACCTATTCCAGATAACATGCCAGCTTGCAATAACGTTTTTCAGTCACTTACTTTGAACTTGTCAAACTTGATATTGTGTTGAATGTAATAAACAAACATGACACAAACTTCTTGGAACAAAATAAGGGTCTTGATTGTTATAACTAACCATATTCAAATTTGTTGAAGTAAAAAGTTATGCGAGGAAGCTTGTCAAACTTGAAATTTATATGAACTTTGTTTCGTTGCACTTTTATTGTGAATTTATTGCAATGAAGTCCCATCACATGCCGGGACTGTTTCATCGTAAGCTATTCTTCGTCAACAACCACCCTTTTACCACAGGTGTCTCTTGCAATTTGATGAACTAAGTACGAATATAAATAACGCTTGGAAACCAGCTAGGGCATGTGCTTCCGTGGTCTAATGAGTCATGACTGTCGGATTGGTATGCCGTGGATCAATTCCTACCCAGGGTAACGTTTTGTTTTTAAAGAAGTGCATTATGTTTTTCTTCCTTGTCTCTACTCATGTAATCTAGCCTACTTGATTCAACTTTGTATAAACCTTTTTGGCTTGATTTACTAAGCTTACAATAAACTGTCGAA
The DNA here is from genome assembly GCA_022664845.1 of Lepisma saccharinum. Lineage (NCBI taxonomy): Eukaryota > Metazoa > Arthropoda > Insecta > Zygentoma > Lepismatidae > Lepisma > Lepisma saccharinum. The sequence goes on along the minus strand of JAGDQP010022840.1, from coordinate 9,545 downwards.
CTTCGTAAAGTAAGTGATGTATTTTATGTCTTAAATATGACATATCAAGGTTTACAAAACCTTACGAAATTTTCTAATGAGAATTGAACTACGTCCTCGTTGAACAATCGACACGCGAAATCAATAAACTCAATATTGCCTATACTGTTTGCGGTTTACGTCAATAAGGATTAAAGAATGTTCTGCCTTACGGCAGTAAGCTTTAATTTACTTTTGAGTGAGGTCAAAATTCCTATGCGGGATAGTTTTAACATACCCAAATGGCATTTCATACATTCAAAACGTTTCCAATAGATGTAACTATATCTTACGAAATCTTAAGATTTCAGTTTCCGTTCACAATTAAATTATCTGTAATTCGTACTCTCCTTGATTATAATAAACGTCCAATTCTCACATTACAAATATTTTCTAGCGTTGCATCAATTAATGAAAGGCAATGCATGCTTGACACTAAATTTCACCCCTGTCAATAATCTTATACGATATGTCATAACGCAATGTATGCACATAGTTGATCGAAGTAGTTGTATGGTCTGATGCATTAGGACAGCGTCCCGAAGGTCACAGGTTCGAATCCCATCTGGTTCGTGGATGTTTAAGATTTGTTGTATTTCACTCAAATAATCGTGACAGGCTGAAGTGAAAATTTACTAAAATGAACCAATGTTTTTTACCTATATGCACATAGTTTACGATGATCCATCGGAATGTAAGTTTATGCTGCTTGAATTCCTCTTGTAGCACAGACTGATTTAGCGATGACCGTTGAGTTAATGCCTACCTTTCGACGTTCCATTCAGGCGGAAACGTTAATCCAACCAAATCTGGTTGAATAAATTTTCGAAGAGGCGAAAACTTCACGATTTGCTCAAGGTTGAATCAACCTTGTGCGATTGTGGGATATATAACCAATACACTACAATATTCATTAACTTTGTAAAACTCTTGTAATTAACAACTTTTCCTTTTCTACCTTTCAATACTTTCTCTTCTTAGCGCATTCTTAATTTTACTTAGAAAACAATAAACAAACAAATACTTATAAAGAAAGGAATCACTTACCCGGTTCCACAAGCAACATCAAGAATATGTGTGCATTTCTTCTGCCGCAGAAGTCCGACTATAAAACGTTTATAATGGTCCGTTCTTGAATTTTTGTCCCCTATGTAAGCCTCCCATACCTTTGCAGCTTTTCCATCTGCATACTGGTCCCTCAAGCCTTCTGATGTAATTCCAAGGGAACGGGTACGATAAACGCTCTCAACCATTTCGATTCAATTCACTCCTCTCTCAAGGTATAACACAACTAGAAGAAACAAACTCTGTGTAACTTTTGCTAAAAACTTCGCAAGCAAAAACAAAAACAAGACTGTTGGTACTTGACTCAGTATGTTTAATGACATAAACTAAGTAATTATTTTATTACAGACAAAACCAAAGCGCACCCTCATAAATTCAAATTATTTTATAATGTATCCAAAAGAAAGAGTCAAAGGCATAGGAACAAATGGAGGTTACTAAGTGAATGCTGTATGTAGTACCTCCTAGTTTTAGAATCAGTCATAGAATCTCCTACCGGTGTCCAAGAATAATCGAACGGTGTATGGCTTTTCTCTGTCGAGATTGTGACTACTGAAATATAGTAGGCCTTTAGTAGGGGCACAAACGGAGAATACTAAGCGTTTGAAAAGAACCTGACAGTGTTAGAGCCACATTCATTGTTTTTCTCACCGTTCCAAACCATGACGAATCCAACAGTATATAGATCATCTCTGTTGAATTTCTAGTGACTGAGATCTAGAAGGGACACAAATGGAAAATACTAAGCGACTGGAAAGGACCTGCCACTTTCAGGGTCAAAGTTATAGATTATTACACGGTTTCTGGCCAATACAAATTCAATGGTGTATGCATCGTCTTTATCGGGCATGTAATTACTGAGATGTAGGAGTGGACAAATAGAGAATACTAAGCGAAGGGAAAGGATCTACCAGTTTTATAGTTTTCACCACCGTTTGATGACATTACATAGCTAAGGGTGTATGATTTATTTCTGTGTAACTTGTAGATCCTGAGATCTAAGGGTATGGACACCACCAAAGGGGGTCAGGGAGGCCTAGTCCCCCAAAAAGTCTCTTTGACCCCTCACTGGCCCCCCAACTCTGACAAGACAATTTTTTTTTTAAAAAAAGTAGAGCATTGATAGCTAATGCTGTCACAATCGGCTTGGAAAGGTCCACATTTGTTTCCCATATGTTTGAAATATATAACCTTATTTTGATGTACGAGTTACTGCAAAATTTGCACATAAATTTACCAAATTAAGTAAAAAGTAGGTTCTTTCATACCTACAACCTTTAGTGTTCAACGCGGTAAGGCTTAACAATACGGAATTATCAAAATGAATAAAATAACAGAAAGTAATATGTTGTAAAATGGGGATTAGTATAGCAATTCCGCGGATTTGAGACTTCAATTAAAAGTTTTTTTTTTAAAAGAAACGCAAATTGATGTTTTATTTTTACTAATTGAGTTTCTGTCTGAGATGATGCGATTGTATGCAACAGTAATGGCCAGTTCTTCAAGACAGTATAATCAATAGTCCAAAATCAAGTATAGATTAATATAAGAATACATGATTTTACTGTTGCACCAATCTATATCCGTGATTTTTCGTTAAGCCATGAACCTGCCGGATGAAGTCCTGATCACTAAGGTAATATGCCTACCATACTTTGCTGAAAACCGCTTCCGATCAGAATCTACAAATATTTTCAATTGTTAGTAAAGTTTATATTAGGTTAGGTTTGACTCGGGCAGCAATGTGTAAAATTAACCCGACTGTAGAAGCTAACAAACTAACTCTATGGCTTATGGAAAGCGCAAGTTCATCGCCGCAGTAACAAACGTTAGCCATTGGATTATATCCAGGGCAACATCAAGTCATTTCCCATCACAAACACCTACTTCTCAAAGATCTCTTCCAATATTGTCCTCCCAACAAAGTCTCGGTCTTCCTAATGGTCTCCTTCCATCCGGCCTTCCAACCATGGTAGAATATAATCTTTGTTTTTCCCCATCCGAGCTACATGTCATGCCCACCTTAGTCGTAGCGATTTCAATATTTTTACTTCTGGTGAATAGGAGTCTTTCATTATGAAATCTCCTCCATTCTCCAGTCATCTCGTCCCGTTGCGTCATCTTTCTCAAAGCCTTATTTTCAAACACACGTAATTTATGCTCATTTGCTAGAATCGTACTCCAACATTCGTAACCGTAAAGTATTACCGGCAGAATAACCGTACTGTATATTTTCAATTTCAATTTCCTTGATATTAATCGCGATGTTGGAAAATTTTTGACTGAATAGGAACCTGCATTGCACGATACTAAGCGACTTTTTTTTTCCGTAACATGATTTTTGGTTATTACGCATGCTCCCAAGTATTTAAACTTGTTTACTTTCTCTATGACCCTAATTCCCTAATTCCTATGTTTTTATTTCCTTCATTCCCTGTGTTTTGGCTGTGTTATCATATTATCCCATTTTGTTTTATCTATGTATACCTGTAGACCTATCTCATCGCACGCTTCTACTAAGATATCCATGCTGCTTTGTAGTACATCTATATCATCCACTATTAAATTTACATCCTCTGCGTATACAACAGTTGACTGAAACCATTCAATGATTGTCCTTTTTTGTCCCCTTTAATTTTTAAAATCGCATATCTAACGCAAAGTTAAACAATAGTGGGCATAAGGCATCACTTTGTTTCAATCCGTTGAGAATCTTGAAGCTATCTGACATATTACTACCTATCCATACTGTACTTATGGGGACACCGAGACACATCTTCTCTAGTTGAACCAGTTTCTTTCGAAATTACAAATCGTATCAGGATACTGTATAACTTTTCCCTTTTGATCGAATCATATATTTTCCTAGAATCAATGAATAGCTGGAGAACCGCCCCATTGTATTCTCATTTCTTCTCCAAAATTTGTCTCAAGGCGAAAATCTGGTACAACGTGTATCTGTTTCTTCTAAATCCATCCATATTGCTGATCTCCAATTATTTCATCTACGTATACACTTAGACGTGTTAACAGAATATTACTTAATAACTTGTAACAGCTTGGAAGTAACGAGATTCCGCGGTAATTATTACAGTCACATTTATCGGCTTTTTTTGTAAATCGGAACTATTATTGAGGTCTTCTATTCCTTTGAGAACTTCTCCTTTCTCCATATAGCACTTATCAATTTATGTAGTTCCTTGATTAGTGCCGTCCGTCCGACTTTAATTAATTCGGTTAGAATATCGTCAATTCCTGGTGATTTTAAATGTTTCTTTTTTTCACCGACATTTCCATTTCGATCTTGCTAGGTTCTGGTACCCACGGTTCTGCGGTATGGATTTCAAATTCCTCTGTTTATTCTACGTTGTGTACATTAAGAAGTTTTTCGAAATATCTTCCACGCATCGACAATTTTAGTCGGATCCACCTGATGATCTCACGTTCATTTCTAATCATCTCTAACCTTGGCTGGTAATCTTTTCTTAATGAGTTTACCCCTTTATGTAGATCTCTGAACCCACGTGTGGCGTTTCGTTTTGCGTTGCTGTAGTAGTTGGTATTTGCTTCGCTTCTTTTACTTCCACTGTTGCCTTGCTTGTTTTCATTCCTCATGAAGCTTAAGGCATTCTTCATCAAACCAAGGTTTGTTTTTCTATTGTTTCTTCTCACCTACACGCCCTTTCGCTACGCTCTTAAATGTTTCACGAATTGCCTCCCACATCTTACCTACATCAATTCCATTATTAAAATCATCATTATTATTACTCAATTCGGCTAAGATTTCGAACCTATTTGAGAGTTGGAGTTGGTACTCTGCTTTCATGCTCGGAATCGTTTAACTTCGAATTTGTTGTTTTGATCCGTTGTTTCTCTGTTCGCGATGTATAACTTTTCCCTTACCCTTGTGATCACTAATTGATGCTCGTTGTCAGCTTCCGCTCCTCTGTTCGACCTAACGTCCATTATGTTGTTGTGTCTTCGTTTATCTACTATAATGTGATCGATCTTGTTGCCGTCTGACGACACTCATGTGTATTTGTGTATCTCTTTGTCTTCAAACTACTTGCTCTTTATCGGTTGGTTTTTCGAAATCGCGAAAGATATCAGTCTTTCTCCATTGTTGTTGGTCTTTTCGTGAAACCTGTATTTGCCTATAGTAGGTCTATATTTTTCTTCCCTCCCTACCTTTGCGTTGAAATCACCCAACACAATCCTTGAATTATATTTCGGTAATCGGCCAAACAGCCTTTCTAGCTAATCGTAGAATTTAACTTTGTCGTTATCATTAGCCACCTCGGTCCGAGCATAGACATTTATTAAAGCCATGTTGTCCCATCGAGTAAGTATCGTAACGTGCGATAGTCTTTCGTATACCAACTCTATATTCTTAACTGCTGGAAAGATACTGTTCTTAATGAGGAATCATGTTCCGAAATCGTGAGAATGTGTTACCCCGAAGTTCAAAGTGTACTTGCCCTGTCGGATGCTATCTTGACCCTCCCACCGAACGCTAATATGTGTAGCTTGTATTTCTCGGTGTCGCGTACCGCCACCTGAAGAGCGCCCGTTCGGTACAACGTTCGTACGTTCCACGTTCCTATTCTAAGGTCTTTCTTAATCCTGTTCTTGGAGACGGCTGAAGCAGTCTCCGCCCGGAGATCCGAATGAGAGACTAGTTTACCTCCGAGATATTTTACCGCAGGAGAATCCATGAACCATCTGTTACTATTTCTTGACAAGTTTAGCTGTACGACCTCGTAGTAAAGGTAAACATTCAATATGTCTTCCTCTTTCCATCTCTGAGCCTTGCGGATGTCATTCATCTTCAGCCTCACTGTGGTAATAATGAAGCTGCTTCCTTTCTCCAATATATTTTTGTTCAGAGTTATCTTACCCTAGCCTTTGTAGATCCCTCCACTAACTGTAAGACAGCAATACTGGTTTTGGTACGCCCCGGAATATTTCCTGTACCCACCATATCTGGTCGGCATTCCCCTCTCCGCCACCTGTGTGGGCGCCTGGTGGGAGACCAATTAGTCCAACCTGGAAGAAGTAGACTGTAGAGAAGCGTCTGTAGAAGCAGAACTACGACTGTAGAAACAGATACAGAGAGTGAAATGTGTTTCGATGTTGCTCAGTTGAACTTTCTGTATAGGAACATAGTAAAATTTGAGTAAGAGAAGATATTTCTGTGTTTATTGTATAAAAAGTGAGGAGTAACATCTCTTTGAGTAAGTAGCTCTCATAATAGAATAACACGACATAAAAGTCCACAGTTTGTTTTAACTAGCGTTGTAAAATCAAGTCTGAAATTGTTTCAAAGTAGGGTTATAAATATTCGATTGTAACATGCGTGGATTAAGAATATTTTTCAACAACTGACCATTAAAGTAGTGATATCCGACACTGCTACATTCGAATCAAAGAGTCAAGTAAAGATCTGCATTATGTCCCAAAAAGATTATACAGACTTCCAATGGATATCACTTTTCTACTATGAAAGTTGTTTTTTTAATTAGTCAACAATGAGATTGTTTTCTGTCAAATTTTTCAATGGGGACTGCATTAGAACTTCATTCGTTTACTGCTGTTTCGCAGAATTGCTGTAAAGTTAAATGTCTACGCCTTGGTACAAAATTAACCTAATACACATTAATTTGTGTATTGTAATGATTATTTTCAAGGTCTCTAAATGCTAAATGAATCAAGGGTTAGTAAAGAAAATGGCTGATTGGAAGGTAATGAAAATATTTAATTCCATCTTACCGGAATATTGATTGCTTTTCTTCTTCAAAGTCAGTTTTTCTTCTTAATTGTTTACCGAGTTGACATTGCATTATTGTGATATTAAAGTGGAGAGCAATATTTAAGGAAATATTAAAAGCCAAAAATGTCTGAGCATTATTCAAGTTGAACACAACAATCACTGGAAGAAAGCGAGGCACGCTGACAGGAAGTATAAAATCGGAACTAGTTTGGATGGCGATGATGAAGCATATTCTGAATCTGAAGAAATATTTACATAAAAGTTTTGTTCTGTTCAAACTGTTAAGGAACTGAATATTAGATTCGCAGATAACGAAGACATTCTTATAAAAATGAAGACCTTCGACCCTAAAATCGGATAATTCCTTAAGCTAAATATTATTAGGTCTATTGCATTACATTATATCATGGAGATAGAACATCTGCAAACAGAGTTAAAGTTGTGGCCACTCATGAAGAAATGAGTATTGTAAATGTATCAGAAAATCTTGCTGAAGTGTTAGAGGGATGCAAAATGGCTTTCCAGAAAGTACAACGTTCTCGCCGTTTTTGACATAGCGTGAAAAGACGTAATCACTGATACGAAAATAAGTGCTTCCGTGCTGGAAAGCGATCGGAGTGAGAGTGGGAAATTTGACTAAGACAGACTCTTTCCTCACTCACATCAATCATAGCTCGAGTAGTGTGGAAGACAAATGTCGAAGGAGCTCGTTCGCGGTTGTCTGCTTCATGACTTTAAGGCGAGCTTGTCCGCAGCCGAATCAAGTCGCCGAATGCATTAAGCCTTTAAGGAAAATGCTGTGAACGAACGCACCATAGACATTGGTTTCAGAAATTAATGTTTGGAGATTCGTTCGCGTGCGATGAACCCCGTTGTAGGTACCCAAAGGCCTTGGATGATGAGGCTCTGAATGCAGCCAAGCTTGTGGTGAGCTTTCCGAACGCTTCCAGGTTTCTGTTGAAACAGGCAAACTTTACATGTCCCGCATATGGAAGGCGTAGAAGTTGAGCAAGTTGGTACCTGGCACACTGTACGAATCCAACAAGGACCAACGAGCGACAACCTGTTTGTCTTTACTTTTTCGGCACCGTAACGCACCCATATTCGATTGAGTGCTCACCAGTTACACAAAGTGGGATCTGTATGAGACTCTCAAGCATGCCAGACATCGGTTGTTGCCACGGTACCTTGTGCATCAAACCACAAGACCACTACACCTATAACTGCCTTTGTGAGGTTAGTCTCAACAACGCAGCGGGCAAGCTCGACACTGGGAAGCAAACTGAAGGGCAGGAAGTAAGGTAAAGAGACAACACTCCTTAAGTTCCGTTCCTGACGAGGAGAAACTGTCATCTAAAGATGCTATTCCTCAAGGTAGTGTGAGACAGTCAACACGTAGTGGGTTTCGTCCCTATTGCAGAGAAACGGTCACTCACCAACGCGGTCCTCTCCTACTGGTGTAAGGATGGTATTTGAGCTACTGGCTCCGGTCCTACGGAAAGAAACGATCGCTAGCGACTCACAGGTTGAAAGAATGTAGAAACATTAAACTGCAAATTCCAAACCTCGGAGATATATGGCCGTTTGCAGTGGGTTTCCAGTAACTAGCGAAATTAAAATATCGGTTTGCCCAACGGAGAAATATTTTACCTTCTAAGTTTCACTCCTGGCGAGAGAAGCGGTCACTTGAGGAATCCCTCGTTGCTGAAAGGAAATTATTTAGGAACAAAAATCACGTCCCAGCAAGGCAGGCGACCCTGGGTCGACGTTGACATTTGGTCGGCGAAAGTCCGGCCGACGTTGGCTGCCGACGTACAGCCCGGTGTCGTTTTTTTTTAAAAAAAGAACAGCACGGAGCCGACGTCGATGACCCAACGTCGGGCCGACATCAAAATGCCGACGCCTAGTCGGGTAGTTGTCGCTTGTCCACCTTCTTTCCGGCCCCGCTCACACTGCAATAAATTAATTATTTGAATGAACTAGATGACGTATAGTTGTAGAAAAAGAACTAATTTTATTATAGCCTGTCTTTTATTCCATTTTTCATCTTCAATTACTGTTACCATTTTCTGCACTTGTCGGTGACAAGATTCGAACCTAGCATCTTCTGATCGATTATAGTGTATGATGGTGCGCCGCTTTAACCACTACTCCATTTTTTAATATTATTCTGTCTCAAAATTCAAATGCTACACAACTGTAAAATAAAAATTATTTCAAGACAATCACCAGACTAATCAATTAATAATAACCTGACCATCACTTTAATCAATTTGTTCTAACATCTATCAACTAATATATAGGTCTATAATAAGATGCATATTTGCGCCCAGTCCGACATTTTTCATAATGATAGTTTAACAGTTGAACAAACAAATTACCACCACTTAATTCTGATGTGTTATTAACAAATATGATGTAATTGCTACCAGCCAACACAAAATTATGCATCCTGTAAGTGTTCAAAGTACATTGTCGTTACCACCTCTTCAAACATAATATTCCTCGGGTAACCCCGAATCACTCTACTATAAATAAGTCGAAATCTATTCCAAAGTTCAACCATTTGGGAACAAACAATCAGCTTATGATAAAATGTTTGTCTGACTACTTCTGACAAATGTCATCATCCACAATCCTTTTAGATTTTAGATTGACTTTAAAGTCTTCCAAATTATAAACTTGTTGAAAA
>JAGDQP010022839.1:0-29923 GCA_022664845.1 Lepisma saccharinum | reverse complement strand
AAATAAAATGTTAAGTTACGAATAATCAGCGTCTGAAAACATGTTAAGTTACGAAGTTAAAAAGTTACGAAATAATAATTATTATAATAATTAAATTATAATTTATCAAATATGAATTATTAGTGAAACAATAATTATTGAAATATATTAATTGAAATCTTTAAAATATGACATGTTAATACGAAAAAGTTATGTTTCGCCGCTCTTCAATATAAAATACAAAAAGCTGCCTGAAGTTGCTCCAAAGATGTCATCTTGACTGAAAGAAATGGCGGATCCCAAAAATCCATTTTCCACACCGTTTATGCAAGAGCTACGAAATTCGACATGAAGGTGTATTACCGCGAGCAGTTTAGGAAAATATTACAGCATTTTGAAAACGTCGCCATCTTGGATCCAAAATGGCCGCCTAACCTATTGTTGTATAGAGTGCATAGCCTAAACAGCTGGAGTTAGAAACACCAAATTTGGTATGCATCTACATTATCACTAGTAGGCGAAGAAAATACTACAAAATGTTTCCAAAAACACAATATTACATCCAAAATGGCGGACCCCACAAATCTATTTTTCACACCGTTTGTGCTAGATAAACGAAATTTGGCATTAAAGGTGTATCGTCAAGAGTAGGTCAGGTAAATATTACAATATTGTGGAAAAGTCGCTATCTTCGATCCAAAATGGCCTCCCAAAAACCCATTTTCCAAACCACTGATGCATCTTGATTGTATCATAATATACAGGCTGTTTCACGAATAGTTGTTGTCAATAGGGGATGAAGTGAGTTACATTTTGCAACTCTGATTTAAGATTCGTAATCAGCGACCCAAAAAAAACATGAAAATGATATTCATCTTGATTGTAACAGGATATACATGCTGTTTCTCGATTGAGGGTTTTCAATAGGGGATGAAAGGGATTACATTTTGCAACTCTGATTTCAGATTCGTAATCATCGACCCAAGAAAACGAGAATAAATTTTGAGATCATTTACATGCGTTTTTTTACTTTTGGCCAGCTTTTTTGGAAACGGCCGCACTGTGTGTTGTTAATTACATCCTACAATTTACATTTCTCTGTAAGAACATCCTAGTTTTATAGAGAAGAATATTATTAGAGGTATCCACGTATAACTTTACAATAAGGAGATAGATATTATTTCTTCCCCTTTTAAGTATAGTTTTTTCTAAGTAGCTTACCTGATCCCGCACTTCTAAAAAAAATGTTTAAATCTGGGGATATACGAGTGGGATATTTGCTAAACTTTTCATCTTATATTTAAAGCACTAACTGCGGAAGGTTTGGGAAGCTTTGAAGTATTATATAATGACTTGATTCTGTAGACAATAGTTTTTATCTCTAATATATTTGTATGCTTCCGTTTTATTTCTGATTTACAGTAGTAATACATGTTCAGCTGAAAACAAATATGACCTCTCCCCATCTCTGAACAAAATTTTAAGATAAGATAAGATAAAATGAATTTTATGGGCGGTAACATACAAACAAAATTTTAAATTTATGTGAGTGATCCAATAATAATTTATTGTTTAATTAAGTAAAATTATATTATTGTCATTCTTTTTTACTAGTTGAAGAAAATATATTTGGTATTTTTGAACGTGGTATACACCTTCAAAATTCCCCACAAAAACATTATTGTTTTGAAAATAGTAAATATTTGTCTTGATCGCGTCGCGTTATGACTTAATCCAAGTACTGCTATCAAAATCCACCATTGCTCATGATAAGTCAAAAGGTATAGTACGTTTTAGTGCTTTTTTAGCAGTACAACAATTACAAGAACCATTAGAATAATATAGAATCTTTGGTTAGAATAATATAGAATCTTTGGTTATTTTTTTCCTTGTGAAACATTTTGTATTTAGCATAGTAGGCCTACATTATTTATAGATATTGAATGTATGATTTCTTTGAATAGTTGTACAGCTTTGTAGTTTTTTGTGTGTGTTCTAATTAGCACATTTCAAGGGGAAAAACTGTTTTTGGTTGACAAGATATGTTGAAATAGGTCCCAAACAAAGTTTATCTTCTCATCAATAACAGTTAGTTTAAGGAATTTGATTGATATCAATAAACAAAATTAACGGTACATAACAAGACAATACGTTCAGCCTAGTTTCCACAATCGTAACTATACCCAAATGCAATAAGATATATTTTTTTACCTACTACAATAAGAAGCAATGAAATTAAGTTAGATTATTACTTGTTAAGAAAGATTTTGTCTACAACAAAGCGATCTAGAATGATTAACTGATATTTTAGAAAAGGAAATGAGAAACAATAATATTCTATTTCTAATTTTAATATAACAATTAAGGTTTCTAGCTTGGTCTTGTATGGTGATGTAGCGTTATAAGAAGTGTATCTGATTCCAGAAACTGGAACTTCAAATATGTATACCGAATTTCGTTAAGAAAATTTATGTGATTATGTCGGTGTGAACAGGGCTCGAGCCGGCACTAAGCCACCAATTATTATCGGAGCTAAGTGCTAATAACAACAGCACCACAGGCGCTGAATCGCTTTTAGTCGTCGTATCATTGTAAAAAGCATTTGTAAATGTTAATCGTATCTAATGACTCGGAAACTTGACTTTTTAATTTTATTTTTTTCAGAAGAAATAACACACATTCTCTAAATGTCCTTCATTTGTTTTCATAGATTTACTACATTAATTTTTCTATTTAATAATAACATTGATAATTGTGATTCCTCATGATTTAAGTTGAAATATAAAAATCTCCAGAGTAAAATCATATTTGCATATTGGAATCCACTACTGCATTCAATCCTCAATACCCCTTTATTCATTTGTATCTGTCACCAATGTCCCAAATCAGGCTTCATGGGAACACCCATGGCTATGACTGGATTACACTATTGAATAATCAAAGGGTCAACATATCATTACTTTTATCATCAGATGTGCGATTTACGGTTTGAATTGAAACTTCATAACTTACTTTAATATATAAAATAATCTAGATTCATCTGAACTGTTATAATTATTTTCTTTTACGCTATTCATCTCATCCTTCCTGCATTCTATTTTGTCTTATTCAGCTTAGTTAACCAATGGTGATAACGAGACATGGCCCAGGTTTAAGTAGATTTTGGATAATCTTGCAGTTTCAAACGTGTTTATTCATTTTATACTCTTAGTCCATTTCCTTCATTATAATAATCTGATAAATATGTTCTTGTTGAAATGAAAGCAACACAATTAGAGTTATGTTCTACAGGAATAAAAATAGTATTGAAGAAAATTTATTGGTACACATCTTTTGTTTTAATTTAAAGATTAAATAGTGCATATTTATATGTAATAAAATTTCCATGTATTTGTGCGCATGTCCTGATAATACTGGACCTTACTGAATCTTGATAATACTATAACTATTTCCTCCGAAAGACACTTGAGTGAATATTTAGGTTTACAACTATTTTGTATGGTCTTGTCTTCGTTTGCTTTCCAATCACACTACAACCTCGATATTTCGAACCTCTATAATTCGAATTCATTATTATCTCGAATTTTAATTATTCCCTTTCACCTTCCCTATTGCACAACGTGTTACTGTATTTCTACAACTAGAACATTAGGACTAAAAAACTCGATAATTCGACTTTTTGTTGCTTTCTGCGTGTGCGTTGAACCTCTATAACTCGAAACTTGATGGTAGAGAACCTGCACAAGTCGAAGTTTTAGTTGGGTAAACCTTTGTAAGTCGAAGCTTAGGGAGTTAAACGATCTGAGCTGAGCCTACTTGTTGACGACAATCGAGTGATTTTTTTTTTCGAAAATTCGCTCATTGTCATTTTCGTAGAGTAGACCTACTACTCCAACGGTTAGAACGCACGTAAGGCGTCAACTGCTTTCGCCACTGTCAATGCTGTCCCAATAATTGTTTGTTGTGTCGTGATCAGCACGCAATTAGATGTTCCATATGATGGCGAAGCAAAAATTGAGGACCCTAACAGCGATAGCGAAGAAAAGCGAGAGGAGTAGTCGTAATTCGTAAAAAGTAATTCGTAATTGCAAAAGAGTTTGTGATTCCTCTTTTTAAAATAGTTTGTTTCCACTCTGTATCACAGGCATTTATGTAGTAGCACACAGAAGTATATAAATTTTCAAGTAGAAAAATAAAGCAGAAAACATCTGTCAGTCAGTTTCGCCCCTCTGTGTATCGAAGTTCTATTTTGTTTCATTCGATAACTTGAACCCCGCTGAGACGAAATATACGATAACTCGAATTTTGCCTTTTCCACTTTAGATTCGTGTTACCCATGTTGCATTGTATTTGTTTCCCGTCAAAAAGGCGTTTAAACATAAGTAAAATTAACTTATTTCGTTCGTATACTGCGAAGGTTTTATTGCTTTACAGAAACCAACGATGGTGTACGTTACAAATGACAGTCTTCTGACAACGTAAACCCACAAGACTCACATCGTTCAACATGCTTGATGTATGACAGTAGTGAATAAAGCTGATTTTTCATAGAAAAATTGGGAGATGTTCAGGTAAGAAAATGCTTTTTTAGTTTTCCTTAATGCTGTACCGCTGGAATCTTAAAACTTCAGATGATTTATTTATAAGGAGCAGTCAAATGAATCTCGGAAGAAGCCTTTCGAAGGGAACTAATGTTCTTAGACGTCATCCTATCCACAATTGACAACATTCTGTTAACACTCTGGAACTAGGCAACAGATGACTGTCGAAGAATGCTTATAGTTTTGAATGGAGTTAATGCTGTATCCTCTCCTGCACTTCTTTGTGCGACCGAAAGTATATTTGTTCCCTTTAAACATTTCTTCAATGCTCCGAACTCATAGAAATCGAATGCAGACAGTTCAAGGCTCTAGACTGGATGGACCAGGACCTTCTAATAGATTTTGCAGAGTGTTTCTTCCATACTGTTGCTTTGTGCGATTTAGCGTCGTTGTGAATGTGGATAACGCCATTCATTAGGAAGTCACGCTTCTTTCACTTGATCTGCTGCTGAATGATGATTATGTAGCCATTGGCATTGGGATCGCACCTCACTCCGAGAATTCGTAAGTATAGATCCACTGTGATCGAAAATTACTGAGGGTAAGAATAACGTCATTATCTCTTCCTCTCTTGCAATGACCTGCAGTTTGCTGTTCTTGGTTGCTAGTGACCCTGCATATTTTCATCGCATACTGACACGGCACACTTCAAGGTTTTATTGATGGTAGATGATCTCGTCCTTTGTTACAACGCAAAGCGGGGATTCTTGGTTCCCCAATCTGTAAGCGTCCCAGATATTGTGACAGTAGCATAAACGTGTCACTTTCAGTTTTTCAGTCATATTTCGTAAAACCTTTTGGGAGCAATGAAGACTGTCATTTAGTATTCTATGGACATGCCGATAGAGGCCAGTTGCTCTTGTGTTTCCGGTCTACCATTCCGTGCCAGTAACCTACTGGCTGCTTCGAAATTTTGACACTTTGTCCCTGACAACGCAAGCACTTTACAATACTGACCGTACACAGTTGGTTGTCTAAAGGAAATGAAAATTAAATTTAAATTTTCTACACTGATGGTAGGACAGGACATTATTTATCAGATAAGTAACAACGAAATGAATTTTATTTACAACCAAAGTACGAGACGAATTCGATTTCAGATTTTGATGTACTAAAGATGAGCTGATGATAAATCACACATAATCTACTATAAAACAGGGATATAGGACAACTTAAGATTTAGCTACGCAATAAGGCAGCATGGAATGACGATTTACGGCTGATACACACACAAGGAATTTGCAGATTTTGGGGGTACAAATACAAGCTTCAGCTTTATTTACAAATCATAATGTATACAATGAGATCTATGTCGGTGCGGAGAGAGTAATTTTCTTTAAATAAACTTTGGAGATAACTTCAATAAGAAACTCTTTTGAAAATAACTTTAGCTTCGAAATTCCCGAAATCTCAGGAAACTCACATGGGTTTTCACCTTTAACCACAACATAGTTTTCGCCGGTTACAAGTCAATGAATATGCAGAATGTCCTGCTAGCCTTACAAAGAATTACTTGTACGGGATAGATCAGATACGTATAGTCAGAGCCATTCTAAAATCCTCACCAATTTTCTTTCTCAACAGAATACTGTGTTGGCCTCCTACAACTCTGAATTTCCTAAACAGATATTCAAATAACAGGCTGAAACACGATGAAGCCTAGATTCTCTCATATTTGCGGCGGAATATCTTTATGAAATTTCTACCCAAGAAAATCTAAATTTTAACGGATTGTTTTCCATTTCAGCCTAGCCTCAATGAAACAAACTGTCCATTTACAATGCACCATTTCGTTTCAGAGGATGTTAGTGTCATTAGATTATACATAGTTTTTCTTCACAATTGCATCACGAAGTTGTTACTGTTTTGCCTATTATCAATGCATTGGATTGACTGAATTCTTGTACCCTCAAAGGAAAACTGGGTTTATTGGGATTTGAAAGCGCCCTAATTTAACATACTAGAATTGTAGGATCGCCAAAGTATCCACAAGGGCTCCGTAGACAGACAACAACCTCTCTTGGAATCGAGAACAAAAGGAACTGACACGCATGTGCTGCACTATGCTTCATAAGCAAACAATAACCTCACTTATTTGTAAATAAAATGTTCCGCTCCCTTCAAGCTCTGGATTTCAGAGAAATGAAACACCAAACTTTATAACTGAAAATATTTGAGCTTTCTACTTATCGAAGGCGCACCATACACAATCTAAATATATGCAAAATGAAAACATTAGCAAGGTGAATAAGTATTGAACTCACCGAAGGAATATTCTTAGAGAAAATATTATCACAGATATTATGATTATCCAAAACTTGCAACAACTTACAAAAGAAAGTTTAACTTTTAATTACGTTATTAAAATTCATTAGGAAATAATAGTGTCAGCACATTAACTTGCCAAGGACAAAATGTGAGCTTAAATGGACAGCAGGTTGGCGAAATAGGGTGTTAAATTCATGCATTTTGGATTGATAGTCGAGACATGAAGGTTAGGTACGGTATTAAGGTTTATTCCACCTAAACACTGCTTATAAAATAATATGTTTATGTAAATTTCTATATTTCCCTGGGCGAAGCCAGCCTAGTTTACTAAAGTGTGGAGAGAGATGGTAGAAATATTTTAGGTTTAGTGTGAAACGAATGTATGCGTTTTGAATGTACTAATTCTTCTGTAAGGTCATAATGGACCATTTCAAAGTACTCCAGATGTGAGAGAACAATTGTAAGAGATCTTCAAGATACCTGATTAAATAAAGTGATGCTTAGGCTTTTCTACAATCAGCATTAACGCGCTCACATCTGAATAAATTATGTTGCAAGAGTAAGCCAAGTCCTTTCACAATATTTTTAAGACTTATGAACGTAGTACTGTTTCTCAAGAATGTTTAACTTTCAGTATTAGTAAAGGTACGGATATTCGTAGTAAGAAAAATGATTGATTGGGATTTGGAACTATTATAGACGTTGCGTGGTTCTTGAAGTGAGTCATATTATACTCTAGATCAGCAATTTCAACCACCGAAACTGATTTAGCGGTCCTTGTGCAACTAAAATATTCCAATTATTTTACGTACATTCACTTTGCAGATTCCGACAGTCCAACATTAAGATTAAAGTTTATATTTCCTTTCCAAAACAACTAGAATTTGTTTCGAAAATCTGCTGGCATTCTTTGATCGTCAAACAAAGCTCTAAGTTAGGGACATTCTCTCGGTCCGTAAAAGTATTTTCCTACAGATTGCCGGTCCGTGATTATAGATATGTTGAAATGACATTGCTCTAGTTCCTGGTTCACCTTACCTATTGATTGATTGTAAATACATAGTAGAGTAAGTGATGTGTAAGTCATCTGCACGTAGTGCTTGAGGAATTTGAAATGTCATTAATATACATTGCAATTAGTAACGACCAAATGATGTTCTATGTGGTATTTCGCTTTTAATGACCACTGAGGAGGAAAACTTGTCTTGATGCATAACACGCTGTCTCCATTCACGTAAAACAGCAGTAAAACCAATAAAACGTGTTGTCTGAGAACCTGAATTGGGCTTTAAATTTAGTAACAAGTATGACTATGTCATGATGAACATTGAACAATTTTATGTACCTTACAATAGTCATGAACTACAAGAAACGGGTCGGGAAATAACATCTAACAAACGCGTTTAACTTTCCATGTTCTGTGATGTGTATAAATCATGATTGAAACTAATTTACAAACATTCTAGTGTATATGTGGTGACGTTTCTCTGGACGATTTATTTCAATACTTCGGACAGGGCAACGAGTATGATGATAGGTCGTAAACCAGCCACACTAGTTATAAACTTGGTTTTAGGTAGGAAAATGGCATATAAAATTTTGTATTGGGAGCGGAATGTGTCATAACCCAACGTTAGTTTATGTAAGTTACGTAGAATATAACGTAGAATATTATACGTTAAACTAGCTAAGCAGAAATTTTGTCTACATCTTCAGCATTGGGTTTAATATTCACGATGGCATTTTCTACAGATAAATTAAATTCTCTACACTAAGGATAGCTGATAGGAATGGCAGCCGTGTAGTCATATTTAACTGAAACGGAAAGAGTGTTCGTATCCAAAAAGCATTGACTTAATTTGTCTAACAAACATACTTAAATAAGGTCATCAACAGGCTTGCAGACAATCCCCAACGTGTGTAAATCATTCCAAACTACACGTGAGTTACCATACGCATCAAATAATTGAGATGCACAGTGCTCCTGAACATTGCTTGGTTGCATCGATTTCTGATCATCCAGTAGTTTTCGAAACTAATAGATGTATTATGATAGTTTTCGTGCCTAACTTTCTTAATGCGCGCAGCATTTCTCTGTCTGCCATTAGAGATAGCAACTCGATTCTTACTTAGGGACACGCTGTTTTTTAGTAACACGTATAATCTTACGTATAACCTATGCAAGCTTATTGAATAAAAGCAAGATCAATAAGTTCAATAGATATGGTCTATGTTTGGGTGTGCATTTATGGTATGCCAACGTATTTCTTCAGAATTCCAATTCAATGAAACTAGATTGATGCTTCCTATATCGCAATAAGAAATGAATTTCCTGCTTTGTATTTGTTCATTTTAAGAGACTAAGAGGTAAATATTAGATCATGGCATGAAACACCGTATACGTGAATGGTATTAGTTAAGAGAATATTGTTACAGACATATAGAAGAAATTACTTTCGTCGTAAATTACAGAACAAATGAAGATCGTGCAGCAAAATTAAAATCTGCAAACACTGTTGCAGAAATATTATTTGTCAGTGAACAAGCACTTCATATGGAAGTGAAAACCAACAAATAAAGGAACACTCTTGACGAAGAAATAATGCTTCACACACCTGATCAACACACTTATCAATCCTAAGAATGGACAAAAAGTCCACCGCCAAGACCTTATCACCGCAGACAGCAATGCATGCCTCAAAACGATGTGGCTCCGTGTTAATAAGCTATCTGGGTACCTTGTAGGCGGAGAGTCCTTTGAAGTACTTGCTAGCTTCATGGAGGCAGAACAAGGAAGGTTAGGCACGCTTAGATCAAATCATCTTTCCACGCGTACTCGGCATGACTAAAGTCCGGGAACCTTGTTGGTCATGTGAGTCCTCGGATGTATTGTTCCTTTAGGCACCCGTTAAATAAACGTGATCTATGAAAACTTAACTTATCATGTTTCAAAGTTAATAGCTTACCTCTTTCATGTGGATTAGGCCTAATATGAGCATTTTA
Source organism: Lepisma saccharinum (assembly GCA_022664845.1). Taxonomy (NCBI): domain Eukaryota; kingdom Metazoa; phylum Arthropoda; class Insecta; order Zygentoma; family Lepismatidae; genus Lepisma; species Lepisma saccharinum. Next base: position 20,072 of record JAGDQP010022839.1, on the reverse strand, counting down.
CAATCCTATCCTCAGACTGACCGAGAAGTAAACGCGCTCACTTTCTCTTCGCGTGGTCACAGGTTCAATCCGCGTCGGGGTCAATTGAACGGGGTGCTTCGATACGCTTTTTACCAGAATTTGTAGATTTTCAGAAGCTGATCTGCTCGTTTAAAACGTTAATAGCAATTCAAACAAACAACCAAGATCACTGAACTGTCGTGGTTCTGCACGAAGGTAGAGAGTTCCATACATTCTCGAAGAGGGATGTCCCGACCCCTAGAAAAAATTAAAACCAACACCTTTATATCTGTCTCTTTCAGAGATCTTGGGTGGAAGACAACATGTACTTCCTCCTTGCCATATCAGTGTCCGTGGAGAATCTTTGTACAGAAAAATATCAGGACTCCCTAGAGAATAATACTGACTGTGTCTGCTCGTGAGTTCAAGTAACACGTGTTTTATCCACTGTAAACGCAACTTTCTGTGCTTTGGGTTAATTAAATACATTGTACTGGTCCTGACATACATACAATAGTTTGTGAACCTTACTTGTTGATGCAGGTCATCCGGTGTCAGCAATATCATCTCCAGGCAGTTGAGTTGATGCGACAAACCTGTTTTTCTACCAAGCAACTCATATACCTGCCATCAATGTCCAGTGTTAAACACCAGGTTAGGTACAGGTAGCGTGGGCGGATTAATCTCGTGACCAATAAATGTGTCTGGCTGCTGGGAAGGTTTGAATCTCGCGGAAAACGATGTTAAAATATGGAACTGAATCTCGTGTCATGTAGACAACTTGTAACTGGTATGCGTTTCATTCTCTATAAACTTAGCATGTCGGCCTTTTTCACCAAAAAAAATAGAATTGGTCTGATTCAAAATATATTTTCACAAAGGTTCTCCTCAATTTTTATCATTAGTCATTTTGGAACTTTAAACTTTTTTTTTTTTAATTTTCTACCTACCCTATTGTCTAGTCTGGGTGTAGCGTCAAAGTTAAAGTTCTAAACTACAATGAATGAATCTAGTGAAACATTTTGTTGTAAATTTTTAACGAAGTAATTTCAAGCTTTGGAAAATAAATGGTGAAACACGCATACAACCTTCCGTGTCTCCTATTGTACTGGACCGATGGAACGGTGAATACGAGTAATACCTGTTTAAGATCACAGCAGTATGGCTTTCACGCCGTAAGAAGTGTAGTTGCAGAACAGCCAAATGGTATTTTGACCAGAATCCAAAATTTTTGTATAAAGTTTTTTATTGTTGATAACTTTTAGGTAGGGTCTATTTGAGAAGAAAATGGATGACCTTTGAGAAACTCCTTTAGCCTTGTCACCCTTGAGCACCTCCCACAATTCAAGATGGCGTCCGCCAATACCATCACTATTCAACGTATTGCGCCATATGACTCAATAATGTCATATAACACACCCAAACTTTTGTAAAAGTATTTTTTTATCGTTGGTAACCTTGAAGTACAGTCTATATAAGATGAACATTACTGATAAAATCTTGTCACCTTTGTGTAACTCCCACAATTTAAGATGGCGTCGGGCAATAAATTCGCTCTTCAATGTATTATTTTATATCACTGGATAATGTCTAATGACAAACCGTAAATTTTGGTATTATGCAGTTTCATTGCTAACTTTGAAGTATTTAAGATGAAGATGGCTGGCACAATTTCAAGATGGCATCCGTAGATAACGTGACTGGTCAAGTCATTGTGCCATATGACAGAAAATGTTATATGCTACACTCATAATTATGGTATTAAGTATTTTTATTGTTAGTAAATTTGAAGTAGAGTATTTGAAATTAAAATGACTTCTGACACTACCTCATCCTTAGGCCACACTCGCAGTTCAAGATGGCACCACATAAAACGTCACTGTTCAGTGCATTGTGTCATTGATTGAATCTTACAGAATATTAGTTATTTTATTTCATCATTATTTTAAGATGCTAATATAATAAGCCTATATCATCGGTTGTTTGATGTACTCATAAAGTCCGTTTTCTGATAAAGGAGGTAAAGACAAAAAGGAAGGCGACTGGCATGTGTGTACACAGGCTTACTATTCTCGATTTTCAACCCAATTGTAATACACCTATTTTTCAACCTAAATCAGATTCGCATCAAATGGCAAATACTGTTAAATATCTTTGAATCATTTATGATCCTCACCTCAACGCTAAAGCTTACAATTTGGCTAAATCTCGTCAAGGATCTTACAGAAACAACGTGGGGTCTCTCACCCATAGCCATCCTCAACATTCCTCAGACTTGTTTTACGTACGATCACGTTGTTTGGGTAACATCCGTACTCACTCTCTAGAATAAGACTTGGGGAAGGGTGAACCCGTTCCTCGGATAGATTCGGATCCTTTCGTTCCGTTCATTCAATGGGCCCTTTGTTTCCGTTCCACGACTTCACGTTTCGTTTGTCGTTCTGAAACAACGCTTTCCAGTGGAACGAGTATTCTTTAAGAAAAAGGTAAGACTGCGCAGGCGCATATCACGTGCTACATTAGCTATAGATTCTTCCTTGATATTTTCTCTCTTGTTGGAATATAGAGGTGGTTTAGGTGTTTCCTTCTTCATTGGCTGTTTTATAAAAGCACTTATCTCACTCATTGTGTGATATATTTTCTCCTTATTTATTTCTGAAGGTAAAGCCGTTGCTTGATATTTATTAGTCTTACTGTACGTGTGTTTTCACACAGCTCGGACCGGACCTGTTCCAACCAGAAACCTACTCGTCCGAGGCGATACAATTGAAAGATTGGACATACGCAAAACATTTTTCTACCAGTTTTAAGAAATCGTTCTGTATTACGAAAGCATTTAATATGGGGGGTAAGGTTGTAGCTTTGCTATTTGTTTACCGACAATGGTGAAGAAGATCAGATCAATTTAAGTATGATTGGCTGAAAAGCATATTAGTGTAGATATAAAGATTTAAGCAGTATTTTGGACTATTAAATAATGATAACGAATGAACAAGCTTTACGTAAGCACAAGAGTAGAGTGTCAGGTAATGCTTATATTTGCTTACAACAAGGGAGGCGGTATAAAATGATTAAACTGTAGTTACTAATTTATCATGGACAAATCATAGCTGCTTAAGAGTGTGTCAGATAAAAGTTTCTCAAACTTTAATGATTTAACTTTTTATTTATTTTATACACAATCTTAGAAAATATTAGATAACTTTCTCATTTTCAAAGTGCTATTTAGATACAAGCGGCCAACCATTCAGTATCCTGACAAGCGTTTATAAAAAAATGTCACACCAGGTAAATACCGAGATGGTACCTTTAAATTAGGTGCTGCCGACTCCTTACCACATCCTTTCTTGAAATCTATAGTTGGATAAACCATAGATGCCTGAATAAATTCAATTCGGGAATTAGGTAGATTAAAGGGATGAAGTATTTTTTTTTTTTTAAAATGTCAGTAAATAAATAACCCCCTACATTGTGAACAGCTTTGTGCTATCTGAAATATCATGTTTAGTGAAAGAAGGCTGCCCGATCGTTCTCGAAAAAGTGAAAAAGAAAGAAGTTGTCTTACAAAAGTTGAAACAAAAGAATCGATGAGAAGGAAGAGACATGTAAGGAAAAGAAAAAATGGTGAATAATGAAAGATCTTTAAGTTAGCGCGCTCGCCTTCTGTGCACGTGGTAATGGGTTTAATTTCCGCCGGGGTCCATTAACCGTAGTGGCTCGGAGACGCGTTAGCAAAAACTATAGATCTCGTCCTTAGAAGCTCACCAGCTTGTTTAGGACGTTAAAACATTACAATTCAATCAATCAAGATTACAGATCTCACGAATATTTATACATTAGAGAGGGTGCACTGAGATTGATTTTATATTATCTTAAAATAAAATTTAAAAAATGTCACTTAAGTAAATAACTGTACACCGGAAGCCTGCCAGAAAGTGAAATCTACTTGTTAAAATTGTAAATCTGTCACTGATTGGCGAGTTAGGCGGGTGGTAACATTGCAGCTCCTCCTTCAACATTCTGTTTCCATATACTTATCCTCATTACGGGTCCCTGAGCGGCAAACTGTTCTACTGAATGTCCTTCTCGTTCCACGTCATGCGTGTGTATAGTGCAGTGCAGAAGCAAGCAAGTCGTTCCGAACAGAAAACCAAGTCGTTCAGAGTGTAATCGGACAGACTTCAAACAAGGCGGAGCGAACGAATCCAATCAGTCACCAAGTGGACCCGTTCAAAAAGACCCGTTCGTTCCGAACCGACACAACTCTATAACAAGTTGAAAATACTCGACCGACACGCCTTCCGTATCGCTAATCGAATCAAACTACCTAGCCCCAGAACCGATCTCTAATATATCCTCATAACTATTTCGCACACACTTCATCATCTAAAAGCAATAAGACAAGAATACACCAAAAAGCGCTATGGAAACTTTCATCCTTTATTATTAAGCCCAATGCATCACGATGCTACCTATAATCTACAAAACCCACCGCTAATCACCTGTACAATATCCCTCTTTATAAGAATATGTCTTTCCATTCTCCCCGATAATCATCCGTAAATACTTCAGCTCACCTCATTTTTCGACCACACAACCTCTTTATAATTCCATAAGTCGCACAGTGATATGTTAAAGCTAAAAAGGCTAATAATGTATCTCATCAGTGCCCCGAATTGCTTCGGGTTCAGAAGAAAACATGCATATCTATACCAATGCTTTCCTTTTTGTGACTATGACGTGCTAGTACTTAACCTTTAATATATCGTCATACTCAGCTTCCACCGTAGTTGGTAGTGGCGATGTAAAATGATAACATTTCCGAGTTTAATGAATAAATAAAGAAATAAGTCGAGTATAGTGTCTGTAAACATCTTAGGCCATCCACATTCCCTAACTCCTACTATCCCTACATAATACAATCCCAAAAAGGGTGTAACCCTCTAATTGGGTAATAACTTGGCCTAACCATGATTATTTATTTTTAACACTCCGCAAAAGTAGGAGGCGTAAAGAAGTCGAAGAGAAGTATGTTTGGATAACCAGATGCTTACCGTTTCGGTCAATATAATTCTTTCCTAGCTTTAAGCTCTTATAGTATAAAGTCGTATAATAATACTTACAAGGCGTTATGACTGAGTGTAGCTCCACTAAGGGAAAAGTAAGCCATATATTGGAAAACTTTAGTCGCCCAATGGAGAAGTAGTATTGGCCTTTAACATTTCTGATGCTAAGACCTTTTGGCAAGAGTCCTACCATAAGAAGCATGCCCCACACACAGCTCAAAGGTCTCAATTCAATCATTTGATACCTCCACAGCAAATAGAAAAAGTAAAAATAAATAAAAAAAACTGACTACTGCACAAACTGACAGATCATTACAATTAGCAGGGATGGACTACTTGTAAAACGTCATCACAGTGAGCCCCTAGTCATTTGTACTGTGACGTTTAATAAGAAAGGCAGTTTCCGTGATTGATTTCTTCAATAATGGGATTTTGAACCTTGTAAATCATTGGAAGAAATGTGTAATTCAAGACGCAGAATGAAGAAGATATGGTTACTACACACGAAAATTTAGTAGCAGTTGGAGGAGCAAAAACATCCATGTATTTCCGAACAAGCTGGTCTTAATTATGCATTATTGTATGAAAAAGATGGCACATAAACATTTTTGAATGAAATGCCTTATATTAGAAAATATTAAATATATTTTACTGCTCTATGGACAACAAAATTCCCGCGGTTCTCGGTGCATACAGAATAGCACAAAGATATCCAACATATTATTATCAAACGTCCTGGCAAAAGACCGTATGTAAAATTTCAGAGCTCTATCGGAAGAAATTTTATACGCTTTCTATTACTTGCAAATCGTTTAGCACAAGTACAATTGAATTTGTTTTGTTTTTATTTCTTGCTTAAAGGAATACGTAAAAGTGGAATAAAGAAACTATTTTCTGTTGATATTATTGGAACGTTTCCTGAAGTTCACTTAATAAATGTAATAATAATAATAATAATAATAATATTGCATAATCTAATCTCGTGCAGGGAATATTATCAGCAAACGTAACCGAAAATATAGTATTGATTTTTCAGAAAGTAGTTTTCCTCTTTAGCGTTTCGTAACGGGATTCAAACATTTTGAGTGTATAATATCATAACAGACTAACTCTGCAATGCACAAGATGTTCTGCAGAATATCCGTCTGAAGGTCCGCCTGTGTGCAGACTGTCTATTTAGTGAACCGAAATTCTTGAGAATCATTGCTCCAGAATATCCATCAAATGACATGACTACCATCTAACAAACAAATATTGAAAAACGTTCCTTAAATGTTATTCTTTCTTTCATTCATTCATTCCCTTTATATTCTCATTATTTGATCTTTCTTTCGGTATTCACCACGATTTATTTCCATTCAATTTCATACCGATACTGCATGTATTAAGCAATTTACATTGTAATAATGAGATCTAACAATTTCAAACGATTACAGTGTTAAGTAACTTCCATTTCAATAATTAAAACTGAAAATTGAACAAACGTTGCTATGTGAATTTGTATTTTAAGGCATTGTTTGCTTGCATGAAAATCCGTCACGATCGCAGTTGGAAAGACCAAATATTTTTCGATGTGAGTAAATTTAAAGATATGAGAAATTCTATATAGTGGGTAATATATACTTTTTATGTACTTAATTCGCAAGTATTTAACTTAAAGAATAGAAAGTTTTAATTTGATTCATAGACCTAATGCATAAATAATTTAAAATGCCTTAAATCGAATTTTAACAATAATCATTTAGAAGATTTAGATCGGAGGTAACTACTTTCTGATTAATTATTTAATACTAAATGTAACATATAATAAAAAGATGTACTGTATAGAATAGCAAATCCTGGAGAGTATATTTAACTTTCTCTGTATGATCTATTTTTTCACTTTGCGGTAGGATTTCCCTTCAATAATATTAGCAGTAACTTAAATTCTGAATGATTTTCTCAGTTTTCTCTTTAAACTTCCCACTATATAATTAGGTCCTTTACTATACAAATCAGGAATTAAGTACTACGTCCCGCTGTGTTTTTAGAATGTAGAAGGCCTCTTTTCTCTATTCTACCATCCCACTACCTCTATGGCATTTTCTGTTGATTTTCAGACCCATTTATTAAAACTATTTCAATAATATTGGTAGGTATTTTTTTTCTTTTGATGTAAAGTATTTGCAGTGTTTTTAAGTTACTGGTCCGGTGGCACAAAATTCTTCAAAAAGTATTTTATTTACTCCGTATGGACAAGATTCAGAACACAAATATTCTTTTTGTAGATAATAATTTCCATCAATGCCCTTGCACTTCAAAATTCAATATTTTTTTCAATGCTTTTGAGATAGCTGGTCAGGGATCCAGTAGCAATCACTGTCTAATGCACATAATCCTAAATTATTAAAGTCTGCGAAATTTTACACAGAACACAATCTGTTTTAATGGAGGTAACTTACAAGATGGCTAAAGAACTGGGAGTTCAGTTTTGGTGTTCTTAACATATAATATTGCTTGTATTAGGATAACAGTTTCTGATTTATACTAAAAAATGTCTGATTTCTGAGAATATTTTGCCATTCTTAATTCGATACCCAAAACTATTATTTTTTAATCTAATTGTCGTTTCATTATAATGAATCTTAAGCGATTGGCGAATTACGCACACTATAGCAGAAAGTTCTATAATGTGAAAAACCTCTGTGATCCAGTTTTAGTTCAATATTTTTAACTAAAATATGATGTGTCTTCTAACCAATAGTACCCTTTTTTGCCTTTGTAATACTAAGCTTCGTGACACAACATTAATATTTCAAGCCTCTGTAATACAGTCTTTAACTATGGTATAAATCATACTTAGCATATTCGTTCAGAAGTTGTCTTCGTGTGAAACCACGTTTTTGTTGTCATTTGATCTATCAAATTTTGACAAAAAAAAATGGAAATTAAGAGCTATATGGAGTGTTATCTCTAAGTTCTAAAAATTATTAAGGACAAATATACCAGAAATATGTTGATTACATTTCTTAGTTCTAAGAGTTAAGTTTATTGTAAACACTAGGTCACGAAGTCCTTTATTTCCAAGACGATTTTTTTCAACTTTTATAAATCATATATTCTAAATATTTCCTATTTGAATTTGTCACCATTTCATATTTATTCTATGTATTATTAATTAGTTGAGTTTTTATTGTTTTGATTTAATCCTAAATGCTCTGAGCACTTTTCTTTTTTTTTTCATTATTCTCAGACTGTTTACCTATAACAGGTAAATTAGTCACAATGGAAGGAGTTTGGAGGCGATGTTTGCTCTTGAATTTGTAACAACTATCATGGAAACGTCTTCTCATAAATAGTGCTTGAAAAACTTTGAATTAATGATGGAATCAAAACTTTTATTTATTTCTCCTATACAATGATTGGTACTTGATAACATACAACAAAATAGGATATAATATATGTCCTTTTCTATCCAAATTCCTTCTCCACATATGCATAATTGCCTTAGCCGCTAGTTGTAGATACATTTTAAGACACTGACATTCAATATTTATTCTCATTTATGCAACGCTTGTTGGAAATAAACAGTGCAAATACTGTTTACTTAGAAAGTGAGTTCTAGAAAATCCTAAATATTTTCAATCAAGTTTGAAGAACAATTGTTAATTGATGTGATAGTCCAATCCTGTACGCAGGGTGTGAAACCTTAAAATATGCAATCTGAAGTTATATTTCCACTAACAACTCCTGATTTTATAATGAACGTTTAATTCATTTATTAACTTCATTCTTGTTGTCACTCATTAATATTAGAACAATTTTTCAGTTACACTTAGTTTATCTTCGAATAACTTCAATTACCGAGTGATAACTACCTGCAACTATATTAAATATTTGCTTATTGCATGCTGTTATGAGGAAGGTGAAATTCATAAAACCAAAGTTTGTTCAGGAATTCATCTCCATTATCTTCCTCGGAAGATAAAGTCCTTTCTGATTTACAAAACAGAATGTTGTAAAAACATATTTCTTATTTACTTGATATTTTATTGTCAGAGGTGTAGAAGAGTGAAAACCTACGAACTTCTTGAGCTCCAAAGAAATGGGAATGGGAATGGAACTGTAATGTTTCAGACGATAATCCTTTCATTATAGTTGTTTCAAAGACAGGGCTCAAATTGCTCTGAGCACCTTTCAAAAATTAAAAAGAAAAACCAGGAAGAAGAGGAAGTCGTCTAATGAACTGGTATGTCATTCTAAAAGATTGAATTGTCATTTTTAGTATCAAGAGTTGTAATTTAATCTTTGAAATCGTTACATATGTTCGAATAATCACTTAGAATTGAATTTGTGGTAATGAAACATAAAGATGTCTATTCGTTTCGAAAGACTTTAATCTTATTTCTAGAGTTCATTGTTTCTTTTTTAAGGAGAGTAGAGAGATCTGATCTGCCATCTATCCAGCAGAAATGTAAAAGTAAATGATCTAAACTGAAGCATGCTAAGAGTAATAGAAGTTATACTTTTAATAGTAAGATCAGAACATTTAAGTTGTAAATATTGTTTAAAATATTCCTAATTTTCTTTTCTGTAATAGGCTAACAAATGTGAGCAACATTTTTTGGGTTTGTTTTGTAACGTTAATTAATTGAATTTACGGTTCCTTGTTCTGATATAGGATTTTTCTTCGAGAGTTTTCTTTTAATAAATATTTACAAGGAATCTAAATAAATAAGTGGAAATGTCATAAATCAACCACTATTTCTGCTAAACCAAAAGACAATCAAACTTTAATTATTATCGCCTTGAAAGCCAGCGACATGAGCGCTTTGGCAAGCGTGACACCCTCTACCACGAGTAGATAATACATAATGAGACATGTTGCATTCACCGTAGAGATGTAAGGATACCAATGAGAAAAACAAATCTACTTATTTTTTATGTTCTTTCATATTGTAAGAAGTTATTTAAGCCATAGGGCTGTAACCGCCCATACGATTCATTCTATCTTTATCTATGTTGTAAGAAGTTATTAATAGATCCAACATGTCTCATTATGGGGGACTGGCAGCCAGTGCATTGTTAATGAAGATGGAGCAGCATATCATGTGTAGTTAATTATTTGTTTATGTAACGTAGTTTTGCAACTATGGGCAACTTAATCGTCAAAGCTGTATTGAATATCAAGGTGAATATAACAATACTTTCTCTTTGTTTTAGGAGCCGTCTTTTGCTTGTCACTGGTGCAACAGCTGGAATGTTGCATCCTCTTTATAGGTAAAGATGTGAAAGTATAGAGATTAGTGAAAAAATATCTGTAAAAATAGTCTCTAAAAGATATATCTGTACCTTTGAGGCAAACTATACACTATGTGGCTTTTCACAAAACTCGAGCCTAGATCATAGTACGATTACCATAACATTTGCGGACTGAACACGGACAAATTAGCTTAAAGCCCATTTACTTAAACACTATGAAACATTAATAAACTACTTGCGACAATAACATGAAATAATATACACTTAGAACTAGTTGTTTACATTTGTATATTCTCTATTGCCAAGGTCGGAGGATCTTATGGTCATTACGTTTCAATATATTTGTATCTCTAAAACATTGTTAGGCGATAAACACTGTAGGAACATTCCTAGGTAATACTAGGCGATACTACAGTTTAATGCTGTAGTAGCACCTTGCATTTGTGTGCAACGCAAAGGATTTTTAAATGGTGTGATATGTATTTCTGTAAATATATGGGTTTAAAATATGAAATTAACAGTCAACATCTTGTTAAGTGAAAAATACGGACATTTACTTAACTTTTGCAAAGTACGGTACTGACACGGACAGAGCCATTAAAATATGGAATGTCCGTACAAAATATCAACGTATGCTACCTATGAAGTACAGATATTAATACTTTTATATCCTTTATTTAGAGACCATCAATTTAAAATTCTATGCATTATAAGCTTTACTACCATATTCATTACATTTTGGTGCGATTAAAGCTGGTAAGATGAAAACTGACTATGAAGCGATATTGACGTCATTGCATGGATAAAGCAGATGATTGGTATGTCCTCTCCTAAGCCATACTGTAGTAAATGATGGTAGACAGGTGAACTTTGTTCGTTATATTGATGAATACAGTGCATAAATAGTAGTAAATGGTGTTATGAAAGTCAGTGATTGACTGACAATGTTAGAGGATGGAATGGGGAAGTTGACATATGGTCCGCAATATGTAATACGAAGACTGATTTGTACAACGAAACTGATTTCTCGGATGGCATTTTTCTAATTAAACGGAAAGAGATCTTGCAGGGTGATGGTTAGGAATTGAATTGAGTTTGAACTGAATTTTATTTAAAACTTTAGGCAGATTTGTCTCAGAGCGATAGCTAAGATCGTACGAGTTATTCCATGATGATTGGTTGTTGTGCTAAGAGAAAATGTGTTGTTTGCTCAGGTAGACATAAAAGATCAATGTAGGTAGGTTTATTGGATTCAAATGTAAGGTGTCCTTTACATTTGTATCTGAAGGTTGGATATTGTTCATTATTCATCCCATTTAGGTGGATTTTGTAAGTTTTTACAGTCTTTTGTTTCGTTTTATGTTTTCCTGAGTTGCATCCACAAATTAGTGTGTTATAACTACTTGCGCTAATAGGGTGTATGTTATATGATTAATAGTGTTCACATCTCAACGGCAATGGTGGTGTGTACTACCTAATGGTTGAGCTTAGTATTTCATTTAATATATAAAAGCTCCCAATGCAAGTAAGATATTTACGGTGGACTGATAGCTTAGAGTTTCTTGTATACTACTTTTGATTTTGATGCAACATTTACCATTGTGGTCTTCCAGTTATATTCCTAATTTGATTTGGGGTTGTAATGGCCTTGAAGCTCTGTTCCATTGCATTTAATAGGCAGTTTTGTTTCGTTTATATTGAGCTTTAAAACGAAAGGGTTTTTACTGTGCTGATCTCCGGATAATTTGTACTCTTTGACCATCGCTTATTATTTTTCGAGCAAAGGTATATATTATCGTTTTCTTTTCTTTACTTTATCCTGGCGTAAAGTTATTTTCTCTTGAACTACTTTTTGAGGCATCTTCCGCTTATTAGCGATCAGCTGATTGGACAGTATCGTTCTTTTTCATTGGACGGGAATCAATGATCCATTTTAGTTATGTGGTTCTTTTCTATTGGCAGATCTTCCCACCAGAGTAAGGCATTGCTCGTAAATATTTATTAATTTAGACTCTTCCTTAATATTTCTGATTTTTTTCACTTTTGGGAATTTTAGTAATTTGATCTTTTCTTTAGAGTGCTGAAATGTGCAAAAAAATTTCTTTATGAGTAGAGATCAGGATCTGTTAACAGTGTTATTTGGTGCGCTTTTAGATCTTCATTGAAAGTGGTGAAAGGGATGTGTCGTTGTTAGTTATGAGACGTCAATATGGCCAAGGAGTAGAAAGCAGGCAACTGAACTTCAGTTTTTTTTAGAACCGTGAAATTTTATTAAAAGTATTCGAGTTAAATTTCTTTCAGTTGCCTGAGAGGTAATGTGTGTACATATATAGTTCAATCCAAAGGGGTCATCTTCGCCGCTACCTGGTTAGCTGAGTTGTAACAGTTTGAATTTTGGAACAAGTTTTGTCTCGGTTTGCATGTTTCTGGATACGTTAGTGAAGGAAGACATCTTCAATAATTTGTGAAATTATTTTTAATCCGATTTTGGACTCTTGGAACGAAATTCTCTCAACTATATTTGTTTTCAGTTGTCATTCAATACTCTGTTCAAAAGTCTAATTTCTTAGTTTTAATTTTTAATGTACAAGTTGAAATTCTCAACATCCAAAGCTAAGCTGGTACGGTGAACGTGGGTTGACTATATGTGTAAGATGCTGCGCTATACGATAGCTATGATCCGTTAACTAATTTCTCCCTCACTTCTCATTACTTAAAGGATTCTCACATTTGATATTTTGAATGTTTTATTTAAACCTTTAAAATAGGTTTTTATCTACTTCTACGAAAATATGTATATTTCTTAAAAAACTCACTGTAGTTTCTCCTTCGGTAAAGGTTTAATACCTACTTTCAGTGGTAGATGTCGTTAGGTTTTTTTCGATCGTGAACATGTGAAATTGTACCGTAGAATATTCGATTAACTGAATTCATCGTAAGACATGATGTAAATTAAACTTGTGTAAATTATTTAAACCAAATTTTTGTTCCAACATTGAAATTTGTTTGTTATGACAGATTGTGTGTATAGAGCTTCACTCTATATTCATTGAACTTGCAGTTTTACTGTTTGGAACTTGTTGAAAAGTGTTTTTAATGGAACTGAGCCAACATCAGCTGTAAATTATCATATAATGTTCAAGAAAGGGATAGAATTTCGAATTGCTTATTATAACTGAACTTATACGAAGTCATGTTCATATAAAAAGCAGTTATTTACAAATTATTTCGAAAACAAGAATTTGAACTTGAATCGCTAAAAGCGAACTCGTTTTGTTAAACCTTATTTCTGTCCAACTGGTTTCAAATGTGCAGATTCATTTCAAAGGACTGAACAGATCAAAATCGAAATAGTTTTTTTTTCAAACCGAAACTATGATATGTCGTGAATATTTCCTTCAAGTTATGCATTTTCCAATCTTGTCAAAAAAAAACGTTTTTCCCAGGAGTAAATTTGTAATACCTAACCTAGAACAAAATGTTACTCGATGTGTTCGTAACTCAACCAAATATATTTCTTATTGGTATAAACTAGGAGTAAAAAGGGTTTAGAAATTTTCATTGCGAAAGCTTTTAATAAGTAGAAGTAGCTTAACATTTAAATTTTTGAGTAAGTTATGCGTTTGAACAAGTCATCTGAAGATGTATCCGCTGAGTAGCGTTGAATGGAAATAACACTTTGTTCTACAGTAATTGTCAAGTAATGTAAGCGTAAAGTTACTATACTAACCTCTACGATTCATCTGATGTGCATGAAGTAAAATATGAATTTTAAATACACACATTCGTATGACAAAATTAAAATTAAAACAATGCATGAAAGAACATATTTGTGATTCAATTTCTGGTTATTTTACATGGTAAATACCCTGTCCTTAGATTTTTTTATAAAACGTCACCAACTATTGTTATATATATCACCCACGATCAGATACACCAAAAGCAGACGAACAGGAATGTACGTAAATAAAATTTTCCCACCAACCCAATTAGTTTTCTAGTAACCTCCGAGTCTTACACACCGTACTCCGCGCTTACCCTTCTTTCCAATTGCCTTCAGTTGCCGAACACAAATGTAAAAACGCTGAGTTTAAAACATGTAGCATCATGATTACGTGTCAATAAGCAAACCAATGGCAACTTCCTTTAGATCATAAATGAACCTCTCATTCCTTTAACGTCGTATGCATCCTAACCAGCACAATATGCCTTCAATTCTGCAGTAGATGCCTGAAGGCCATAAATAAAATTCAAATTCAAATTCTGCAGTACGCGAAAGGAAATAGTCGAAAGGAAAGGAATATCACTATGATTTCGTTTGTTTTTAGTTTGGAATTGTTAAATAATGGAAATAAACTGCTTTACTTGTGCTCTGTGTAGAATAGATGTATATGTTTTATGTATTCTGAAGAATCGTAGACAGAATAAATTCTCTTTAAAAAAAGGACCTGGCATTAAGTACATGAAATATTGTATTGAAGGGTGTTAAGAGGTTACAATAAATGAATGGATTTTAGCATCTACTCCGGATTACGAATTTGATCATTGTATAATATATTTAGAATTGTTTACTTTAGATTTTAAAGTTTAATTCCAAATATTTCACATTGTATGTGAGAAAAATAGGTGGTCTCCTAAACCTATATGTCAATAATCATTGTCACTTTTCCCGGCACCAAGAGACCCGATTCTCTAGTTTCTCTATACACGCAATTGCATAACAATGACTTTAATGTGAGTTTCCACACCGCGCAGATCCACACCCTAGTCCCTGTCACAAACATATCCACCCGCCGTCTCTGAGAAGGAGCCTCCGTTCAAGGCTTCAGAGTAAAGTTGAAACCCGGTCCAAGTATGTGTTAATCTTGTTTACTTCGTCCACATTTCATACTTCGGCCCATGATCTATTCTCTTCAAAGCCTTTATTCCCTCCTTTTCATATAAGTACTTATTATATTATATATTATATACCATTTCCAGTTTTTAGTGATTACACTACCCAGCTCACTTTTATCACCACAGGACTTGCACGCACGCTACACGTTTATCTTCGATTTCCACCACAACCGTCACCTTGGATTCTCTCTATTAACAGTTTACTTTGTAATACCTTCACTTTATTACTGAAGATAAGGAACTTCCTCGAAATATTTAGTGACTTCCTATTGTGGAAGTCCTTGTAGATTCCGACAGTCCAAAATTAAAAGTTTACATTTCCTTTACAAAACAACTAGAATCTGAAAATGTGGTGACATCCTTTAAACGTCAAATAAAACTCTAACGTAGTGGCACCTTCCCCGCCCGTGAAAGATTTTCCTAATAGCTTGCTGGTCTGTGAATACAAAAAGTTTGAAAAACACCAATCTACATGACTTGTCAATAAATTTGCTAGTGACTTGAATTCTAGGTACCATTCCAACACTCATCTTGTGTAATCTGAAGAAAATTGGAGGAGGAGCATACGTGGGCAAGGTCTAAAAGCGTGACACTTGTCCCAGTGCCTTTGTCCCACACTCTAAAAAGTGGGGAGTAATGAAACACTTCAAGAAGTGTTAGAAAGCACTGCTGTAAGTGTGCTATAACTCCTAGAATGGTGCTAACACTCAAAAGAGTGTAGCTATTCTTAAAAAAGGTGTTCATTTACACTTCTATTGGTGATTTTCCCTGCAACACGTTTTCTGGTGTGTTTGAACACTCTTGCTCAGGAAGTTCGACACTTGCTTTGGTGTTCTAATAGCCCGGTTTTGGTGATGTGGTCACCAACACTGATAAACAAATATGGATTCAGTTGTTTTTGTGTTGTCGAGGGAATCTGAAAAAATGAAAGATGTAAGGAAGGAAGAAACGTGATGCTTTCACAGTTATACAATTGGTTAAGTATTCATATTGTGAGAAGGTAAGCATATAATTTATCATACAAAATTACTTCATAAAACTAAGAAATAACGAGTTGTCCGCGAGTAATACAGTGCTCGAAGTGCTCACCAGGAATTTCTGTTACAGCATTACTTACATTAATTTTAATTAATATTAGTAATTCGTAACGCAAACTAACCTAACTTTACGTTACCTGAAATCACTAATATATAAACCATCACTAAACGAAGGATTAATTCTAAAGGGTGTTGTTAGTGCAAGGCAACTCAATATGCCTGGCATTTTTTCCGCAGATGCGATCCAGGATTGGGCATTTCTTCCGAAGTTGGTCGTCCACCTGGTTTTCGACTAATATCACAATGAAAGCTACGAAAATTTAAAAACCATCAATTTTACGTTTAGTTAACTGCTTTTATGTTTCGTTCGGTTACCGCGCGGGGTGGGGATGTTTATATTTATTAATAATTGCTTTCTTGCATTTTTCGTATATTATCTTAAATTAGTGACCATGGGAACGCATCGGTTAGGTAAGGTTTGGTGCGGTCATGTACGTATATTATAAAATATATTTTCATATTTATTATTAATTGCTTTCTTGCATTTTCGTAGATTCTCTTAAATCACGGTACTGACCATGGAGGTTAGGTAAAGTTAGGTGTGGTCATTTATCTTTAAACTTTTTGTTCGCATATGCGTCACAGTTTTTTTTCGTCGGAACAAAGCTTACGACACTTTCTGCAATTTGTTGTTAGATTTATTAATCCATGACTTTCACACAGTTTCAAAGATTTTCTTCAGTATCACCGTATTGTTTCACAAGCTGTCATACTGTTAACTCACATCCAGGGCAACGTCCCTGTACACCTGTAGCCGTGTTCACAATATAAATGCTCTTTACTTTCCCACAAGCGAACCATGTGGTAACCTTGCGCCAAGTAGTTCCCTCCGCTTCCCAAATACTGCCATGTTAATCACCGCTTATACAATAAAATAAACAGAACTTCCACTCTCCTTATATACTATCAACCACACAAACGAGCAAATTATCCATTTCTTCCCGGTAAATTTTACTTGAAACGGACGACCAATTTTGGAAATTAACCCCAGGAATGTATACATTCTGCATCATTTTTAACCCATTCCCAAAATTATCTTTATTTTATTGCATATTTGGAAATATACACAAAACACACAGTAATGAAAGAGTGAAGACGAGTTAGAAAAAGCAAGGTTTTGTTATATTTTGGATCGCCCTTGTCGGATTAATCATATGTGCATATATAGTGCAAGTTGGCGTCAGAGAGGTTTAGATTGTACAATCGAGTAACTCACAACATTTGTTCTCTTCGTCACCTATATTCTACAAATTACTGCGGCACGCACACAAATGCGTTTTACCGGTGCTTTTCCATTTTCTGCTAACACTACTACATGCATTTCGCAAGCCAAATGTTGCTGCAACCGTGAAACTTACAAAATTGCTTCACCAGTTCATTTTCCTAATAAATATGTACTTCTGAAAACGCCCATATACCCGTTAGGTTAGCTTAGGTAACCGGTTAGAATATATTCACAGCAGCTCCCAATTGCATCACGATGCTGGGTGGGCACCGTTCCAGACCCTCACACCTTGGAAAATTTTTCTTGTAAGATCCTGGAATCGAACCCTATGAAAAGCAGTCAGAGACCACTAGACCAGTGGAGCAGTTATGTACAGGGTGTCCCAAAATTTACGGAACTCGAACTTTCACTGTACATAACTATTAAACTAAAAACACAGAGACATGCTTCTTGCATGAAATATAGCCCGGTATGACATGGTTCTTGAATAAGGCTACCAGGCGTCCCGACTTTTTTCAGGTTGCAGTCGGGACGCAAGAATATCCCGATTTTTTAAACAGTCATTGAGACATGTTAAGCGCCCTTCGTATAGAAAATATTGTAAATAACTAGAAAAGCATCCTTCATAGTTTTTTTTAAAAAAAAAAAAATTCCGATTTTAAAATTTAGCAGAACAAAAAAATTCTTAGGACACTAGCCACTTTTTATTATAAGAATCATTGCTCATAGTCATACGTATTGTTTGCAGATAAACTGTGTGCCCATCTGAACGATCAGACATTAAATATCATGGGAACAGTTTAAACCACAAAAATGCTGTGAGTGCTAAAGTGTCCAATTCCTTCCTTCCTGACATTTTTTTTTTTAAGTGAGAGTTTTGGTGAGAAGCAGCTCGAATTAGCTGCCATAGAAGAGACGTTCGCGTACCACACTGTACGACATAACCATAATCTAAAATCTATGTACTGCACTTCCAAACAAATCCAGTGTATGCGCCAAAGTTTAGTTATGCGCGCACTAAAACCGAGGCAGTTGTGTTGAACGTGTTAACACCCTATGGGGACTACATCTGAATCCGATATACAAAAATCGAACTTCATCTTAGTCCAGGTTTTCCAAGGTTTTTGTTGTCCCACTAGGTAAATACCGGAATGGTACCCTCACATTAGGCCCTGGCCGACTCCTTTATTGGCATCCTTTCCATTACCATATCCCGCCCTGAGCGAAGATACCTAAAGGCCATAAAATAAATTCAGTTCAATTAAACTTTATTTTAGTGGGGAAGGAGAAAGACAGTATAAAAATTGTCTTTATTCAAAGGGACATGAATTATTTGCTGCATTTTGAATTTGAATATTTATTTATGGCCTTTAGGCATCTAAGGCTCAGGCCAGGATAGGGGAGGGGAAAGGATTCGAGAAGGTACCGGCCAGGGACTAAGTTGAATGTACCATCCCGGCATTTGCCATGTGTGACTGAGGAAAAACTTGTAAGGATGGTCGACCGCAGGGATCGAACCCAGGACCTCCCAAATGCTACGCCAACGATCTACAACTGAGCTACGGCGGCTCGGTTATATGCAGCATTATCTTCATCAACAATCAAGGAATAAACTTAATATATATAATTAGAATAGAGTGTAGAGCAACAATCGAGTCATTTTACTTCCTCTGTTACCAAGCTTAATAAGTGTGCCAAACCGAAACGAGAGATAAGGAGGAACACGTCCTTTGTGGTTATTGTACCCCAAATATTCCCAGAAAAATAATAAAATATGGGATAATTAGTAGAGGACGATAAATATCGACTTGTTTTCTTGTGGATTGAGAGAAGATATATGTACAAAATTTAGGTGGTGGGCTCACCAATGAGATTTTCAAAAATGTCCCGATTTCATGCTGTGAAAATATGGTAGCCTTATTCTTGAATGAAATATAACCCTTGCATATTGGAAAATTTTAAAGATATTAACAAACTAAAAAACAATCATCAGTCGGGCACGGTTGTAAAAAAATGTTGCCAGAGGCGTTTTTTTTTTTAAAAAAAAATGTGTATATTTCCGCACAGAACTTATTTATGTAATTGGTTGGATCATTTCTCGGTGTTGTTAGGTAGTCTGCATAGCTGCTGATGAACATGACAAAGTAACTCCCAATTCAAAAATTCTTTGTACAGGTGTAAGTGGTGTATTAGGAAAATGTTCTTTCCACGTCATTCCTGTATGTAGTCATTCCACGTGAACCCACCAGGTAGCTTCAAAGTCATAGATGTGATTTTTTTTTGTACAGTTAGCTATGGTGGCTGATATAACGAAAATGCAGTATTACATTCCTACAACGAATACTTCAAGAGGTACAGGGTGTTAAATGGTTGATTGTTTTCACAAAATTTGCTCTCCTGAGATCTTGCATGGTGACAGAAAATGTGTCATATCTGAAAAACTATTGCGCCGATTCCAATGATTTTTGTATTGTTTTAAAGAGAAAGGTCGGCAGAAATAAAAAAAAGCATTTATTCAGGTTTACTCCCACTATTTTCATCAGAATA
>JAGDQP010022838.1:16250-29924 GCA_022664845.1 Lepisma saccharinum | reverse complement strand
CTGCGTTCATTTGTTGTGCTGGTTCTTTCAAGTGGACCGTTGTGCCTCTTGGTTTAAGTACAGCTCCCTCTAGTTTCCAAAGGTGCATGAGTAAAATATTTGCGGACTTACAATGGCAGATAATGGCTATTTATTTGGACGAACTCCTAACATGGAGTACTTCCTTCCACAAATGCTAGAACGTCTTGAATTAATCTTTCAGAGACTGCGAGAAGCAAACCTTAAGCTAAACCCTGGTAAATGCCGCTTTGCTTTTGCAGAAACGACCATTTTAGGTCATGTTGCTGGTAGATATGGATTAAAACCCGATCCAGAAAAAGTGAGTGCAATTGCAAACTTGAGTTACCCCACAACATTAAAATCCCTTGGTCAAATGACAAAAGTGGTCGAGTGATACCTAGTGTCAACGGGTTTGATACAAGAATTAATTTTGGGAAACCTTAAAATTTCAAATTCTTCAATATTCCAAATGGCAGTAAGATGAAAGTTCCCTAGGGGACACAGACTGGAACTTTTGTAGCTCAAAATGTTAGCCCCTCAAAATAATGAAGGACGTGTTTTTGCGTTTGCTCATATTGGCAGTCGTTTCAAAGATACACAGGGTGGAATCGGACTTTATGGACACCCTATATATATACATTATCCGTTAGGCAACTGAATGAACGTTAACTCTAATACTCATGTTAAGGCTAAATCCAAGTGGGGTTTCCCGCCTTTCTCGTTTTACGTCAATTATTCAAATTTCAGTCAGTCTGCACACAATCCTGAGTTTACTATTATTTTCTTGTTAAAACTAATTGTACTCATTATTGAAGGACGAAAGAACTTTGGTCTGTGAAAGTTACTTTCTGTTTTCCTCTACTGAAATTTGAATAATTGACGTAAAACAAAAAGCGCGGGAAAACCTACTTGGATTTAACCTTAAAGTTTCATGTTTTAGAAAACTGAAGGTCAGTTGCCTACCTTATTATCTTGCATGTTGTTTTCTTCTCACTTACAAGGACACACCCCTTTCACCACCTTCGATGACGATCGAAATGTGCATCAAAACAACACTGTTAACGGATCCTGATTCTCAACCAGAAAGACCGCAATTCTCACATTTCAGCACCCTAAACGAAAGGTCAAATTACCAAAATTTCCAAACGTGAAGAAATAAGAAATATTAAATAAGATCACTTAAATAAATAATTGTTCATGTGCAAAGCCCTACTCTGGCGGGAAGATCTGCCAATAGAAAAGAACCACATAATTAAGATGAATCATTGATTCCCGTCCAATGACAACAGCTGACACTGTTTATGCAATCATTTGATCGGTAATAAACGGAGGATGCTTCAAAAGGAGTTCAAGAGAAAGAAACGTACGCCAGAATAAAGAAAACCAAATAAGACGATAATATATACCTTTGCTCGAAAAATAAGCGATAGTCAAAGAGTATTAATGATCCGGAGATCAGCACAGTAAAAATCATTCCCTTTTGAACCTCAATATAAACGAAACAAAACTGTCTGAAAGAAAAATACAATGAAACTGAGATTCAAGGCCGTTACAGTATGTTCATAGGCGACCAACAACCATGAACTTCGTAGCGGTATTAACAGCATTCTACTTCAATTTCTTAAACAATGGCGTAAAATTTATATAAGCAGAATACGGAAATTGTATGGGTGTTTCATTTCTGATACTCGAATACATTCCTTTTAAATTTCCACATTTCCTTTTCCTCATTATTCATTTTAATAACTTTTTGATCGCAGTTGTAGAACATGGTTCACAACGTTCACTTGCTTATATAGGATGTAATGAGCGTCAATAATCTTAACACTTGAAGTGGTATCGTGTGCACAGGAACATCGCATTTATGTGACATTCGGGAATGTAAGACATTTATGTTAGACGTAAATGTCAGGCAAAATATTATTGTGTGATCTCAGCATAAGGGCACTTCAACCTCACCATGATGAGCAACATCATCTACGACATTGGTACAGCTCATGGTAGACCTGACTTAAAGGAAGCCTCTTCGTCCGCTCTACAAAATTATGTATGTGATCTTTAAAACAAAATACCTATCATTTATAACACGAACTGACGAAAGTAACATTTCCTCGCATGCCACTATGTTTCTGTGTGTTGATCAACTCGAGCGCGTATTTAACGAAATAATAATAATAAATAGCTATTCGTAACACTTTTAGGATTACCTATTTTTTCGCTAGGTGTTTATTCAAGAACCTGTGTGAATTATGTGGAATGGAATGAAAGGAATAAACTGTATATACAGAAAAATGTGTCACAATATTCGTACAAGGTCGTCAAGGTGATTACTTTGATTATCAGATATGTAAAGACCACAGAAAATTTTAAACACAAGAATATTTGTTGTTATGATATACGTTGAGATATTATTAACAATGAAAGGAAATATGTTTACTGAATCACGTTACTTTGGATTTTTCTCTCCCGAGACGTACGTAAACTCCAATTTAACATATGACGTCATTTTCTATTGACGTGAACAGTCACCGAAGTATGTGCTACGAGAGTTCAATAAAATCTAACATTTAGCCTTTTTTATTTAAATTATATTGATCGGCCAGACAGGCAGTTATGATTAAGCCATGATGTGTCTGAGGAACAGATGTGGCAGGCGTAGTATAAGTGGTGCTTATCTAGTCCATATACTTAAGTGAAATTCAAAGTATGTGCTAGAGTGTGGACCAGACAACTGCTAGACTCGCGCAGTACATATTTCCGTGACTGTACACAAGCTGTATATACCATGAACGTCGGACGTGATCCCCAAAGACCTACATTTATTATCTTCTCCTCTCCGTAGCTTTCAGCGCCTTAAAAACTTACATTCATTATCTTCTTCATCTGTTTCTCGTAATGTTTCAAATTTTGAAGCCAAAGTTTCTCATACATCTTGATAAGAATTGACCAATAGAAATGCAGGAAAATTATCCCTATTCTTAACGATTGGGATTGGCCAATGGACTGACCTCTATCAGAAAACGATACTGGACTAACTGTAGCCATTGAAAACATATAGTTAGGAAGAAAATAGAGATAACATACATGACGTCAGATGAAGCCAAATTCCTGCTCATCGGCAGCCATCTTGTGTGGCCCTATTAGAGTCCTCCTATACCGAGTACTGTGAGGATTGCCTTTTTCAATAGGAGGAAGAGTGCACCTAAGAGAGGCAATGCTCGTAAAAGAGGGTCTCTAAAAATGGGGGCAGTCAATATGGTCGAAATACCTCGTCCCTTCCGTCTCTTGGCTTCATTCCCCTCTCCTACAAAACAACCTAAGGTTCCCTCTATTTATATTCCTAACTCTGTGATTGAAAATTTCATGAATATATGAAGCCAGGGAACGGAGAAGAGAATAGAGATAACATACATAACGTCACATGAAGCCAAATTCCGGTTCATCAGCAGCCATCTTGTGGGACCCCATTAGAGTCCCTCTATACCGAGTACTGTGAGGGTTGCCTTTTTCAATAGGAGGTAGAGTGCACCTCAGAGAGGCAATACTCGGAAAAGAGGGTCTCTAAATATGGGGCCAGTCAATATGGTCGAAATGCCTCGTCCCTTCCGTCTCGGCTTCATTCCCCTCTCCTACAAAACAGCCTAAGGTTCCCTCTATTTATATTCCTAACTCTATGGAGAGCAATTCCACTCTAAACCAATATGAACCAAATCTTCGGTTCTAACTCGGATATTTATGCTTAATAACGCTGTGTGGCCGCTTTTTGATTTATGTCTTAATTCTGGCAAAAAAATATTAATATTATTTGCAGCATTTTCTATCCTTTGCAGAGTACAATATACTCTTACATGAATAACTCAGGAATTAAGGCAAATCAAAAATCGAGCCACACAACGATAAGAAGCGTATAAAACTGAGTTAGAACTGAAAATTTGGTCCACATTGGATTAGACTGGAAGTGGACAAACGAGTTTAAATATTTGCTCTAGTGCCTATCTTTCAACACTAAGGAGTAATTCCAGTATCGTTTACGTAAGGATCGATGGGATTGGCGAACATCGTTGAGCTCTACCTTAACGATACTGTAGTGACTGCTTAGCATCGATATAGACGCCAGAGCAAATATGTAAACTCGTTTGTCCACTTTCAGTCTAATTCGTTGTGGACCAAATTTTCGGTTCCAACTCAGTTTTATACCTTTCTTATTACTGTGTGATCAGTTTTTTAATTAAAGTCTTAATTCCTAAGCTATTCATATAATAATATACCGTACTCTGCATATAATAGAAAATACTGCAGATAACATTTTCGTATTTTTGCAAGGATTGAGACATAAATAACCAAACGGGCCACACAGCGATATTAAGCGTAAAAAGCTTTGTTAAAACCGAAAATTCGGTCTATATTGGTTTAGACCGGAAGTGGGACAAAGGTGATTAAAGTGTGTTTTCCGTTCCTTGGCTTCATGTATTCATGAAATTTTCAATTGGAGCAGTCGGTCCAGGATCACTTTTATATAAAGGTCATTGGCGAACATGCTGCCAAATAAACAGATGAAGGCGGCCGATTTTTTAATACTTTCGGGTTGAAGGGTGCTCTAATTGTTTCAGTACAAGGTACGTGTGTAAAATGTTGCTATTCATGTTCAAGTAAACTTCTAGATACATAATTGTGTAGATTAGAATAGCGTTATTATGTTGCAGATTATAAAATTCTAGAATAGCGCTTGAGAAATTCGTCTACTGCAGAGAATTTTCAGTTTCTTTGAATATCCTTATCTTCTGTTAGCTGCTAAGTTGATCGGCAATATTTTGTTGCCATGTGTTCCACCTAACTCTTGGAGGAAGGCAACGAGCAGGAAATAAACTATGATTCTCTTATCGTTTCAGAATATTAAGAATCATGGAGCCTTTGCTAATGACATTAATAATGCATACTGTATGGGCGCAGATAGTGTTTAGCGTAACACAAAAATTGAACAATACTGAGTATGTTGGGTTAAATTCCGCAGACAGTAGCCTCAGAAGGCGGAAGTTGTTAGAACTTGTACACCCAATGCATTGAGATCGCTTAGGGAAGTTAGATTAACCTCCGTTCGAAATAGTAAAACAACGTTACTGATTACATAAAGAATGTTATTTAGGAACAGAAAAAGCACGGTCCACAATTCCGATTCACTACTCCAAGTATCGGTGATTTGAATCTATAATGTCACAGATTAAAATCACCGATACTTGGAGCAGTGAGCTATTGAAAACCAACTATAATGAAAAGAAAGTGAACTTATTAAGCGAATAATCATACTTTAACTGGTAATGTAAGTGCTGCATAAGCTATTTAAAGTAATATCATCTTACACAACGTAAAACTAACGAAACAGTAATTTATGCGAAATTTAAGGAGATTGATTGTGTAATTAAATCAGTGTAAATGAGTAAATGGCATTTAATATTATGAAGTGAGCGTAGTATTAATTAACGTAGTTGATCCCATAAATGGTAATGAATAGCGAATATCGGTATTGGAAAGTCACACAATGTAGGGAATTAGTAAGGATTTAATTTAATGCATTAAATTCAGTCGACTACTTTTGATAGATATCACTAATTTTAGATCTCGTAGATTAGGACTAGAACTACCATTTGTAAAGAATTAATCACATCCCACGACACAGAAAATTACACTGAAAAGACGTGTTCTGAGTGAGAATAATTTTCCTACATACTCGTGAACGCAGTCGTCACTGCTGTTTAGATGGAAGGAATTACCACACGTATGACAAGATATTTAAGTTTTCAGTAGTGATTTACAAAAATAAAAAGAAGAGCTTCGAAAAAGAACCAGCAAAAGTTTGATACTTTGAGGAAACCCCGTTTTTCTTTCTTTTACAATTACGGAGTCCCTGACATTATTTGATCATCAACGAATTAGTTAAAATGTTAGTCTTGTTTAAAATATACATTTAGAAATAAAATCTTTATTGTTATTGTCCCTGATGAAGTCTTGGGGCATTATTTAAGGCTCAATCCAAGTATTTACGTCAATTATTTAAAATTCACTGTAGGTATACCGAACTTAATTTTCACGGACCAAACTTAATTTCTTACTTCAATAATATATACGATTAGTTTTAAATAAATAGGTCTATTAGTAATAACCTCAGGATTGTGTACAGACACTTTTGGGACATTATTCTGTCCCAAATGTGTGTGCACATAATACTATGTTATTAATAACATTTACTTAAAGTTAATTGTACTTATTTTTGAAGTATCGACGAACTTTAGTCCGTGAAAGTTAAATTATGAAAACCTGCACTCAGGGATGTAATGCTAAATTTTTGGTGGGCATTCGCTTCGCTCATTGTAACGAAACCTTTTGGTTACTATCCCATATTTCTGTGTCCTTCATAAATTTTAAGTGGGTATAAGTGGATATACCCGCGTATACCCTCCATTAAATTCCTACCTGCACTGAATCTAGAAGAATTGAGGTAAAACCAAAATGGCGGGAAAACGCATTTGGATTGAGCCTTAAGTTTCATTGAACTGAGGCACAGATGCCTAAAGGCCATAAAACGGGCTTTGGAAATAAAGTTCCCACCGAGAACCCGCTCGAAAATTAGATAAAGTTCCCGCCGAGAACCTGCTGTATTTATTACATCATTCTATTGAAAATGTTCTTCTCTTTCCAATGGTCAAGTCTCATCATATCTACAACTAGTGTTCCTTTTTAGATATTCACGGTATTATGTTGCAAGGTGAGCACCATTTCAGAAACTGCTTTTTTCGCAATCATAAAACAATATCTCAAAACTATTGACTCTATGTAGTTATCAAATTTGGATTCTCTGGTAAATTTTACATAAGAAACATCTAGCCTTGTTTTTTACAATTCATAAAGTATAACTTAAAAAATACATTTTAATGGGTGTATCTCCTGGTGTTAGGTCCTGGCCGACACCTTTCCGAATTCTTTCCCCTTCCCTATCCCGGCCTAAGCCTTTGATGCCTATAGGAGATAGATAAAATTCAAATTCATTGTCAAAGTGCGTATTGTTAATTACAGGACATATAGATTAAATCAAATTTTAATATATCGTCGTAGAAGAAACTCACAAATAGAAGCACAAATTTTATTTAAAAATAATATTAAAAAACATATTTGAAATAACATTTAAGAAAATTGTGTTTACGTGTGTTTCAACTCATGAACTCAATTCTCTTTTTTCTTGAAATATGGATTCATCTTGTTTGAACTCGCGACCTCAGGCACGAGAGGCTAGCACGGTAACCACCAAACCATCGAGACTTGTTTATTCTTATGATGAGAACACAGTATTCATGGGAGACTGCCGATGTTTTCCGACAACTCAGATATTTTCCATGTCAAAACTTAGCTTTGATGTTGCCTTAATCCGTAAAAACTGATTTGATGCTTAATGATCTTATTTGATAATATGTTCTCCTTTAGTCTCTGATAATTTTGCACATCAACTGGAAATAATACAACAATCTAGGTATATTCCACATAACTGATGTCACTTGCGTCCATGAGCACATCTTGTTGCATCATGGAACATTGACTTCTCAATACTGAAAAAGAAATGGCTCCTCACTGCGCCATTGCTTATCTCTTAATTGAATTTATATTTATTTGCTTTAGAAGATTGATAAATACCGCTGATCATATATTGATGTATGAAAGCAGAAATAAGAAGAACCAAGGTTCATGGAATACTTTTATTAGAAGTGGCCTCGTCTCATACACAATACATCACATGGGAAAACATAGATATTTTCAGAAATGATTTTGACACAAAACTATTCTAAAACTAACTTTCCTTGAAGAAATATATGATTCGAGTAACAACAAGTTAAGACCTCTTACCGGTAGGCTGCTAATCCTAAACTGTCGATACATGTATAATGCATCCGTACACTAGAACTATCATACTGCAACTCACTGTTATTAAGTAGTAGTTTACTTAACTACGATGAAAAACAATAATACATTAAAACTGTATTCAAAGTTACCGCCACGACGAAAGCATAACGTCAACCGATTTATACATAGTTGCTCGAACCTAAATGCAAAGAATATTAAGAATAATTGATAACTCTAAAATATCCCCAAGGCATTGCGGTAGTTGCCTTTGGTTTGCGTGTCATGTAAACCAATAAGAATCCGTAATGCTTTTACGGGTAGGTTGAAGAGATTTTGAATTTGTAAAATTAGAAAACTGTATACTAATCATACACTTGCTTTAGATTTTTATTGTCTTGGCGGAATATACACAGGATTCGTGTTTCCTCTGATGAGCTTCTTTGGAACCTTACTGAAGGTCTGTGCGAGTTAAAAGGAAACCACCCTTATATGCCTCCCTCCCCCGAAGTAATTTCACACCGCATCCTGACCAAGAATGTATTAAGTGAAGATGATAACAGAGCCAGGTAGACATACCTCTAATGGAAGGACTAATTGCGAGAATGTAGCAATTTTCTCTCCCAGTCTTCGAAGCCTTATTGAACGCGGCTTGAATCTGTTGGTATTTCGGCTGTTCCAATCTTTTGGAGAATACATACAGATGACGAGCTGTCCAGTCAAGCCAGCAGGAAGTCCAGATAAAATTGTCAATCACAAGTGTAGTTTTCCCTGAGCCCAAGCAGTTGTAAGAAGACATTGAATATCGTTGGGGAGAAAGTCTACGTTGAGTTTTGAAGGGTTCAAGCTGTTATCTTGTAGCAGACGTTGCTTTACAGTCCACATTGTTGCTATGGACTTCAGGTCAGCCCAATAATTATGATTTGACGGCAGATCAAGCTACTTCACATATGCCTTATCATGTTTCCTGCGCAAGACTTTCTCAATCAAGTATATGTCGGGAAATTAGTTTTCATCAGTTCCTGCTCGTAGAAACGAACTTCAACAAGCTCATAGCTTAAATCCTTTACTTGGTAGATTGGATGATTCGTGGGGAAGACTCGGGCAATCTGGAAAATCTCCGTACTCCAGTTCCGAGTAAAACCACGATCAAACTTGTTTCTCAACTTACTGAGGCGCACATAGTCGTTCACATTGAATTTCATTATCTTGCTCCTCGAGTCGGCTGAATGTTTCGGACAGGACTTTAGATATCAGTTCCACCTCATTCTGCTTTTAATGACATCAGTCGACTTCATTTTGACGGTGAATGCATTCTATTATTGTACTTGGTCACGCCGCCCGACAGAACTCCAATCCACTTGTAATTGCCTTGCAGTGTAAATTCACTCCACATTAAGTTACGCTGGGTCCTATTCCACCTCTCAACTAAAGAACCCTTGACGTCACTATGTGTGGAGTAATGTTTGATAGTGTTCTTCTTCATCAGCCTAGCAAAGCACGAATTGTAAAATTCGCGATAACGGTCTATCTTCAAACTTTTTGGAGCTTGAGTGGTCTGCTTGACAACACTTGCGAAATAGTCTTGCCAGTGTTATTTTTCACGGGAAGTGCCTATGAAAACTTGCTTAAAGGATCAGCGACAGTTAACAAACATTTGAAGCCACAATTGAGAGCAGAGTGATTAGGTCAGTGGAGAAGTTGCTGAAGCCTTGGGGCTTTTTTTATTAATATCTGCAAGAGCTTCCTGAAATCTATTGACTTCAAATGGCAGAGTGTTTACAATGGTTTGTAAAGTTTGAAGGTCCATTTGGATATTTGCTATTTCTGAAACACTGCCCAGGAGTGCTTCAAACACTTCCAGTTTTTGTTGATTTCGCTGATGTCGGTGTACAAAGGAAGACTCTTAATCTCACCGCGGAGCGTGTTGGCTTCATCGGGGAAGCGTCTGAATTCTCCCTGTAGCTTGGTGATCATTTCTTTTATCTGTATCAAGTCATGCTGTGTTAAATGGTGGTGATTTTCGTTTTCCATCGTTCCCACTGCGGTCTGTAAATTTTCGAATTCACTCTGAAGTCCTTTCAGCTACTCACTCAACCCGTCGATCAAACCTTTGACATCATCATTGGAGATGAACTGATCTTTAAGCTTTTCAAGCACGTTTAGAATTATGGTGATACTGGCTTTCACCAGCGTTAAATCATTCTGTGACACGAGATTTCCATACATGGCAATGACAGACTTGAGCTTATTGTCTAGTGTATGAAACAGCTCTAAACGTATGGTAGGAGTGGAAGACACTTCACTTTCAATACCTGATGGCAGCGAATTGCGGAGAGTGTCCAACCTTCAATAACTTAATGAAGGTCGCGGTGGCTGAATGGTATAGCGTTCACCTCTGGTGCTAGGGGTGGTTGGTTCAATCCCTGATCATGCCATGTGGGCTTTGCGGTGGTCAAACATCGAGTGCATGTGCTCCCGCGATACTCCCGCTCCCTCCCACTTTCTTCATTCCAGCAATTCATACAATCATCATCCATCCAGCCTGAGCCAAACTTGCCTAAAGTTGCCCAATTCAAATTCAATAATTAATCCTCCTGTCAAGGATTAGAGCTCT
Source organism: Lepisma saccharinum (assembly GCA_022664845.1). Taxonomy (NCBI): domain Eukaryota; kingdom Metazoa; phylum Arthropoda; class Insecta; order Zygentoma; family Lepismatidae; genus Lepisma; species Lepisma saccharinum. The sequence goes on along the minus strand of JAGDQP010022838.1, from coordinate 19,423 downwards.
TATATTAAGATGTGTATTTAAAAGGGCAATGCGTAAACAGTTCGGTAAATGCGAAATCAAGGGTGTATACTATATAGATATCTACATGTATCTATTGATTTGCACCACATTGTGCATGCGTGTTCCATATGCACATAGAAATATTTCGTGTTCGATATTGCACCTAGTTGTTAGTGTTGTCACCTTTATCAAAAGCATTTTCTCAAATTGTTTCAATACCACATAAGCTTTATTCGACTGTAATTGGGAAAAAATATTTTCTTTTCTCTGTGTTGATTTAGTTTGAGGTCGTTTTAATTTACTATCGCAGTATATGTATATGTTTATGTACCTCGTCTTCTCAGTCTAGGGATACGAGGTTTTTAGTTTTTTGATTCTCGCTTGAATTACTTCCACCATCAATACTTAATTTTCTCTAATTACACTTGCCAAGAACAGAGTAATAAATCACGATAATGAAACAAAATATTTGATCGTGTCTCCAGCAAAAGACGATAACTATTTGCCCTCCTGGTATAATGCGCAGAAGAAATTTTATGCTTGTAAAAGAACCACAAGAAAGTATTCGCAATTATAGCTCATAACTCTAATAATAAATCAGGGAAAAGTCAAGGTAACCTTATATTCTAGCAAAATGAAAGATTGCGCCTTCTGAATACTAGGCGATTACTAAAACTTCTCTCTACGTTTTATTTCTCTTCTTAATATTTACAATAAGACATTTGATATGAATAATATAGGTATGTACATTATGTGACAAAAAGTGTTCCAGCTTAAACTTGATTGAAGATTTCGGAGATAGAGATTCTTACGGAATTGATAAAAAAGTATTGTAAAGAAAAAAGAAAGATACTATTGATCTGTCTTTATAGGTTGATGATTCTAATAAATTACATGGTTGTTGCTGAGCATTTAGATTGAAAAACAATATTTAGATGAGGTCAGGTCAAGGTTCTATTAATCCGTCACACTAAGGGATTTCCTATATTTAGCAATTGACAATCAGGTAAGGTTCAATAACCTATACCGTCGTTAAGTTGCTATTAATCCACAAAAGGGCGTTCGCATGAAGACAAAAAGCTGACTTCACATAAGAAATCATCCTAAGGAGGCGGGGTTCATCACTTTGGAGAGGACCGCAACGGAGAGAACCGTTCATTCTCATAAGAACCAGCCGCAGTTCAGTAATAAGGCCCGTAGAATTGCAATAAATATTTCAACTTGTTCAGAATGCTCTAGTTACTCGCAACGATGATTTCTATTAGGACGACGACAACGTTTCACATACTGAAGAACAATGCGTGAGTAATTAATAAATAGGCCACATGAGGCCCTAGAGAAATCACGATAGGAGACCTTTATATTATTTCCCACATAAGAGAAAGTAGCACAAACTAATAAATTATGACCATATAAGGCCTCCCTAGCGGAATAAAATATTCAATTGGAGTGGCATAATGCATACGGACGAAATTATATGTAATAGCAATTATCAAACAGCAATCACTAAGCGAAAACAAAGTTCGCTATCCGATCACACAAAACCGGGAAAATGAGGTGAGATAATTATTACGAGCACATTAACTCTGTTAATTCCCAACCAAACTCCCGCTGTTCGATGAAAATACGATTGCTGTGCTTACATTTAACAGGAATAAATCATTGACGAATTTAGACGCCTTTTTGACATATACACGGTCAAGAACAAATTTAACATGACTCGTGAGATATCCTGTGTCCGATGCTTAAGTTTGGTTGCTACGAAAAAATATGAGTCTAACTTCTAAGAGTACATTAACTCCAGAAGTGACGATAAGTTCAAAATGTAAATTTTTCCAGAGTCCGAAAGCCTACATCACCGATGGAGGGAGGAAGTTTGACCGAAGGGGACACATAGAGTGAACGAAGGAGTGAGAGTCAGTTCAGGACCGAGGAAGCTTGCTACATTTATATCTCCCGTATAACGGTATTATAAAAACAGTTTTAAAAAATCGTTGGGAAGAAAACGAGAGGGAGTGAATGGAAAGTTTTTGCTGTACTAACAGAAGCTGGCTATAATCCTATATATAAAAACGAGAGAGTCTGAATGCAAGAAAGAAAAACCTAGAATAATAATACATGTACGAAAATTACTTTAACTTAATATGGGGGATATTCTAATAAACAATATGCAAATAACTAAAAATTAAGTGCTACCAACTTATTTACACACCTTTCTATATCAGCTGGATAATGTAATTAAAAAAAAACAGTAATATTTTGATTAACGCACACTCACACACTTGATTAAATAGAGTAAACCGAAGGGTTACACGACACAGTAGAATAATACTGTCGGTTTCCGAAGCCCCCAAGCATCCGAATTGTCAGACAAATATCTTTATAATTACTACATGGTAGTCGGAAAGTCCCTTTACATTGTAATTAATTCGGAAACTAATTAATTTGTTGCAAGAGGCTTACATCAGTTGCTAAAGTAAGAAAATATTACGCTAAACGTATTGCAGAGTTAGAAATTTGTAAGAAAATGAAGAATAAAGATCTTGACAGTATTTCTTTTAAAGGGGGGCGGAGGATATTACCTCCTAGACTGAGTCACTAGTCCCTCCATCGCGAATATTTGCTACTGAGAGTTTTGAAATACATTGAAGTCGTTAATTAACTATACGTAAAATTGTTAACGAAGGTTGATTAATCCTGCTACTTATGCGTTTTTATTCACTGGTATATGACAAGGAAACTATATAAGTTAGCGAAACGATAGGTGAATATTTAACAACGATTGGATTCCCATTTCATATCAGAAAATAGTGATAGTAATTTGTAATGCATTGTATATGCTATAACATTGTATGAATAGGATCACAATACACAAAATAAAATTAAGTTTTATATACTAAATGTAGTTCTTAATCATAATGCATATACCCTTAATTTAGTATTTCTAATATTTATATAATTATCTAATAACGAGCAGTTATCTAATAACGTGCAGAACAGAGTATTATTTTTAAGAACTTCTGTTATAATGTATTTGCATAGGATAAGAAGGTCTAACCACGGTTCATATTTTTAACATACAACCGATTTCTATGTTTGTTCGAGTTCTTTAAAACACTTTTCAGTTATATATTACTGAGGTGTTCGTAATTTGCCGTTTTCCAAATTAATTA
>JAGDQP010022838.1:0-11250 GCA_022664845.1 Lepisma saccharinum | reverse complement strand
GTTGTTTTTTACCTTTAAGGATCATCAAGTTTGACAGGTGAATGACATGTGTGCTCGCCTCAGCAGAGGGCAGACTTGTGGAAATAAAAAGTGACTGTTTTAATTATTACTGACCTCTGATTGCTTGAAAATAAAGGTGATCTCCTTGCTTGCTTGTTTCGTTATTTATACCATACAGTCTGAAGAAAGGGGTAGCGTACTTTGGAAACTGTTACGCTTTAGTTCCTTTTTGTGATTATTAAAATATAATCAACCTTGTCAGAAATCTGTGTTTTCTTTGTTAGTAATTCAAATGAATTTACAATTGTTTAATATTGTTTTTGATATTTGAAAACACCATGAACACTTTTCAAATTTTCAATTATTTTATCGATTACATTGTTCATAATTAGAATAGAATAGGATTGGAGTACTATAATTCCCTTTGTGAAGTGAATATATTAATGAGACTTTTGCTATTTTTAATTTGCCCTTCGTGGAGGATTTATGTGGGAAGGATCATTACTATGATAATGAAAGTAAAATCCCTTACAGCTTAATAAATGTTAATTTGGTATAGTGTTAACATATTTGTTTTAAATTTATAAACCGTCCTGTTGTTTTCATGCACTTAATTACTAATACAATATAGCCTCATATAATCATCATCAAATAACAAGGGAAATGAAGGCTGAAGATTAATACATATAAACAGTCTACGTACTATAAATACATGTGAACAATTATCCTGGTTTATTGGACTATTTGCCATCACATACTATTTGATATCTAAAAAAAATTGAATTAGATTCATGAAAATTTTCTCCAGTCGCGCAGCAATTTTTAATGAATCGATTTGTGTGATTTTTCTTCTAAAATGTTCGTATTTATGCCTAGGTATGGTATAAAGTACTATCACCTCTTTCCTTCTCACCAACTTCAAATAAAAGAGAACATAAATTTTCTCATTATCTCTTTCTTATGGAAGTTATTCTTTCAGAGCCTTTGTCCAGTCGCCAAGCATTTCCTACTGGATCAATTTTCATAATGTTTTTAATGTTTATATATATACACCTAGAAATCTTATTAAGAATTCGCATCCCTGTCCTTTCCACTAACTTTTAGTAAGAGAACATCGGAGTTTCTTCCTACATATTTCTTATGTTAATTCTTTTCGCATAACTTTCGTCCAGGCGCTCAGCAATTTCTACTGGACCTATTTTCATGAATATTTTTTTCAATTTTCGTATTTATGTCTATATATGTTATGATGCACTTGCATCCCTTTCTCTCTAACAAACTCTGGATAAAAGAGAATCGCAATTTCCTCTCTATGTATTTTTTATGGGTATACTTTCTGTAGAAATGTTATTCCCCTAGCAATTTCTACTAAACGATTTTCATGAATATTTCTTTAGTGTTCGTACTTAAGTCTAGATATGCTATCAAGCATTCCGTCCGCAGAGTTATTCCGGGTCGGCGAGTTTTCATTGTTGGCAACCAATTTTTGAAATTTAATTTTTCCATTACTTCCCTACAGTTTGACGTAACAGTATCAACCTTGGCATACACATTAGCCGACAGAATATGATAATTGTGTATCGGCCTCTAAGTGTTGCCAAGCTACTTAAAAGTTCAAATTTGACAAATGTGTTTAATTACACAAATCTACACGCGCTCATCGATTTACATAAAATGTTGCATACATATTCGTTAGTTACTCTACTCCGGGCGCCGCAGTTATCAATGTTGCCAAAGTTGCAAGACAATAATATTTCAAATTGCTTCCAAACCATACAGAACAGCACAAAACTTGTTATTTTGGTACTGGAAACAATCAGAGAGGTACTGGAAGCAAGCAATCGGGTCTCGCAGGCGCCACAGTTGTAAGTGCTGCGAATCAATTTTAAGAATTCAATATCTCAAATTGCTTCCATATTATTTTATCTTTTCACACGAAATATGGCATTTTGGCGTTGACATCGATGTACCCCGGGAGCCGACTCCGGGGTCACATATTTTAGCGTTCCTAACCATTTTTTTAAAAAATAACTACTTCAAATACCTTTGTAAGCATTAGAAAGATTAGCACCAAACTTGATAGTTAGGTACTTAAACGTGCCAGAGAAAAATTTTCTGCGCCGCATGTAACTCATTCATCAGTGTTCCCAACCAATTTCAAACCCTTAATATTTTATATTCTGTACCATTGGATATATCCTTATTAAACTTGGTATTCACGTACACTGACAGGTGGTGGAGTTACTTTGGATGATGTAGTTTTCATTTCTTGCAAACAAATTTATAAACGCAACAACTCAAATTACTTTCATTGCGTTTTAAAGTATCCATAACAAATTTCGCATAAACATTATTCAATACCATAGAAAAACTTCTGTGCAAGTACTCACTCTCTAACTGTCCCAGTTTTTACTTTTAGCAACCATTTTTAATAGTGCAGGCGGAGACCGTTTGTTTCAGCTAGTATTTATTAATCGTGTATTTATATGAGAGTAATCGTCTGAGAAGGTGTGATTGTAAATTTATTTTAAAGCAAACCTATTTCAAAGTTCAAAAGCATTACTTAGTGTCCAAAGATATTACTTTATTATTGCTTTGAATGATATTTAAACTCCAATTAATAGAATTTTTGAATATTTACCGGAAAGATAACAGCAAAATTTGAAAGTACATTCAGTACTTTATTGACAAATTTATTACATTTGAGTAAACTGAAATATTGTTTTATTACGGTATGCAATTGTTAATTTAGTTTGTAATCTTTGTTTTAAAGAATTTTGCTTAGTTATTTAGGTCAACATATAGATGAACTTGAAAGCTATTGTTCAACTGGGAAATACACATTTTTGCCGAAACAGCTATGCTGTATTCTGTCCCTATAGTAATAAAAAAATTTAAGGAATCTAAAATGGTTTCATTATCTACATTTTATTCTCAGAACTATAGTATTAATTTATTATTCTGAATTAGACAAAAATATTCAACTCCAGTTATTGTAGCTACAATGGTTTTATATGATGAACACTACTTTCTGACTTTTGAAAAAATATATTCTTGTTAACTTGTAGAAACTACCCACATAACATATTAAACTTGCAGCAAATTACGCATTTCAAGGCTGCAAACTTGCTAGAATATTCCAGCAAACTTGCTAGTTGCCCGATGCTAAACTTGCTACAAATTTGGGAATCCAAACTGACTGCAAACTTTGTTTTTTAAAAGGTTTGTAGACCAACATTGAATCTGTGGCGAGAAAAGGCTTCAGTCTGCAGTGTGATTCGAACTTACGACCATAAGATTTACTTATTGTCCGCCATTCTGCCACTGCTCCACCGGACCGTTTACTGAACGAAGTACATTTTACTAGTCCTTTTATGTTACGAAAACATTTTTTGGAAAAAAGGCATTTATGTACACTCTAATTCGAAAATGGGAAAGTTTATATTGATCTTCTGTTAGAGTAGAGTTGTGAAGATCTATGACTTTTCACAACCGAGTCATCTTAAGAGAAACATAAGGATGTGCATTTTACTGTTCGGGTCGATGACATTTCTGAAACAAACTGCCTGCCAATTTCACAGAGAGCCAAGTTTTGACTAGCATTGATTTCTCCTTGCACTGATAAACTAGCAGTAATGTTTCTTGTTGGTTTCCAAAAAAACTTTGTTTTAACAACTTATTTTTGTTCGTACTTATAAACGCTCCCCACTTTTCCTTGCATTTTGTGTTTTACATCATTTTACACAATTTTAAAAATGCCACGCATTCCCGAAAGTAAGTTAAACAATTCGAGTTAGATAATTATTCATTTCTTTCACTATACACAATGCAAAGATCAAAAACGAAACATGTCATCGACCCGAGCAATAAAATATACACATCAGTATGATTTTCCTGAAGAGGCTCGCTTGCGAAAAATCAACGAAGCAGGTTTCATAGCTCTAAAACAGGATCAATGAGTTTTCACAGTTAAGATAAACTTTGATAAACTTTATTTTGTATGGGCCAGTCTAGTAACTTTGGACTTCGACCCCTCACGATTCGCCTTTAGCTGTTAAAATTCACATTCATGCCCCATCCCGGACTCAAACCCGGGACCTTCGAGCCGATGGCCTACCGCTGCAGACCGCTCGGCCACCCGGCCGACTTCACAGTTAAGAATTTCAGCATATATTTCAGCGCATGTACTTAATAAACTTTTGTCTTCGTAACATAAAAGGACTAGTAAAATTGTAGGTAGATAGGGGTGGCGCGAGGGAGCAGTTGGTAGAGGGACTGACTACCAAGAAAATTGATGATCGTAGGTCCAGCCCCAGTCCAGGCATTATAGCAAGTTTGGCATCGATCAACTAGTAAGTTCACTGCAAGATTGCAGCAAGTTTCCAGCCTTACAATGCCAAGCTTTATGCATACTTGCAATATCAAGCATCATTCAAACTAGCTACAAGTTTGGATTCTATCTGGGTATAAATATTGTTTCCGTTCATATAGAAGCATTATAATTCTAGTTTCTGTAAAGATATCTATAGATTTAAATACCTAATTCATATATGCATTCAAACATTTGGAAGAATGAACAATGCATATAGGAAAAGTGTACCATTCAGAATTTATCTATTCGAACGGATTTTTTTATTTCTGTTGAGTCCTTTTGAAAATTGTTTAAAAGTGTAACGACCGTAAAAATCTCAAATAAATATATAACGAAATATTCATAATACAAACAAATTGGGACCAAAGTTAATCCGGGTGAGCCGGAGCAAGTAGACAATTATATTACCATTGTGTATAATTGTACGCTAATGTATTTAAAATATAATATTAATGCAATTGTACAGTGCAGTAAAGCATATATAAACGCAAGCCCGAAAATAGTATATCTGGTAAAGGTTCAATATCAATGAACTGCTAAATTGTATAATAGAAGATCGAGGTTAATTCAATACTATTAAATTTAATACTTAGAATGGACGTACTTTCTTTTTATACAATACACTACTACTACTACATTCAATGCCAAGCTAATTTTTTAATCACTGCTTCTTTGAAAATTTTAATGCTTGTGAATCTTTCATTTTTGTTTAATGTAAATTCTAAAATTCCCGATTGCCTAGCTGATATAAATACAACTTCCACCGAAGTGTATGGTCTCATCCAGGCCCGTTTGACCTGAAAAATAGATACCATATTTCTAATTAGATTACTCCAACCATTATTTGCACTTCTCCTGAAAATTTCCCAGGGTCGCTGGACCTGACAAAATAAATTCCATAGAGTAGTCCAACCATTATTTCAACTTCTTAGAACTCTTTTCAATGAGTGCTTTTCGTAATGGTTGTTTCCCGAACTTCTAAAGACATGCTTATATCACTCCGATTTACAAAAAAAGTTAAAAGTCATGTACTAATTCATATACACGCATTTTTCTTCTTTCAGCACGCTGCTTAATTTGTAAAAAATATATTACTAGCATTATTCAAAATTCTAGTACTTCCATTTCTATCTCCCTGCAACATGGTTTTGTGCGTATGCGTTCTGTGAAACCAACTAAGCTTCCCTACTGTCTCATTCCATTCACCCTTAAGCAAATAGATAAAATCTTGACGTTATATAATTAGACATTTGAAACCGTCAATAATATATATTCTTCCCTTTAGATTTAGTTTACACAAACCTCTTTTTCATCTTCTATGATCACACTTGAATGTCAGATAACAACGTGTCCTCATCCCTTGAAGCACATCCAAGTTACTAATGCTTTCCGGTGTTCCTCAAGGATGCTCTTTAGGGTCTGTTTTATTTTCCCCTCTACTTTGATAACTTATGTGAAAACATAGATAAATATTGCTCACTACTTCTCTATGCTGATCATTACAAAAGCTTAAGACAATTAAAGAGCTGCATTGCAAACCATCACAAGCCCACTTTTTTTCGTATTTGCATTATTTCTGTTCGTCCTTATCTATGTTCCAAGGGTTATCCACTTACATAAATATTACATCCTGATACCAACTCAAAAAGTTCTTTTTTTTAATACAAAATAATTTCATCTCAATAGAATAACATACCAAGACTTGCTCTTTTGTGTTTCTTCTGAAGAAATACTTCGTTGGACTTAGGATGTTTTGCAATTCATGTCTTCAATTAATTATTTAGAAGAGAGTTGATATCTTTAAGCCATCGTAGATTTAATCGAAACGTTCTCCAATAATTACGTGCCGAAAATCAGTCTTTGCAACAAAATTAGTGAAAAACTATTCACATTTATAAATCGCAACGGAAAATTTACATGCATATTATCACCGTCTTATATACCAATTGTAGAGCGTTACAAAAACCGTGTTTTCATATTTGATGAAAAACTCATCGCATTGAATACGTGACTTCTAAAGCACATAGTTTCGTTCTCCTATTATATCATTATTTTTTGTATCAATTTTTTTACAAGAACGGTGTAAAATGGCGTTTGCTCTATCCCTGTAACTTGTAATAATTAAATCCACTTAACTAACAAAATGGAGTGTTCCTTGAGTTAAATCTTAAATAATGTAAATTTATTAGAAAAATGTCAAAAATAAAAACCTATCGTTTTGCTTAGATTGTGATATATACAAAGTATATTTCTCTACCTTCACCAAGGAATTACGAATGTAAAGTATTTTTTCTACTGATCATAGGGAAAACATATTTTCTTATATATAACACTCTTGTAACATTTGTAAACACATCAACATTATGTACTTTTTGCCCGTTTCTTGCTTGGAACACAAAATCTGACTAAACTCTTCTCATAAATTTGTTGTCAGAAAACTGTTACAACTACTTAAATTATGTTTCAGGTATTCGCTTACAAAGCCGCCTTTAAAGAGAAACCAATATTATTTTAATGCAACTCAGCATAGCACAAAAACGGAAGGCAGTGTAGAAATATCTAAGTCTGTGTCTTCTCGGACAAAAATATCACCTGGAAGATCCCAAAACTTTGTTTCGAAATTTGACGCCCAAATTGTTCCGTTATGCATGGAAATGGTAAGTATAGATTTAGAAAATCTTCCTGCACAAGATTTGTCTGCTTTCCAGAACACTAATTCCATCTCTGATTTAGTTTCTTCAAATAATGCACTTTCTCACTATGTTAGTAATAATACAACAAAGGAACAAATAAATGAACTGGAAACAGCGAAACGAAAGGGATATCAAGAATTGACCGAGAAGTTACAACAGCAGGATTGTTCGTCTTTAAATCATGATTTTCAGTTCGATTCTTCTGCAGAGATGTTTACTGAGATTAGCAGTTTCCATTTGGAGATGGTGTCTAAGTCTTGGAAACATTTGAATGATTGCAGTTATTGCAAAAAAACTCTTCTTCCACAGATTGAATTAGAAAGGTGTGTGTTTTTCGAAAGTGACCAAAGATCTGGGACTATATTTTCTTCCGTATGTATGTTTAACCAAGAACATTTGGATTCATTAAGACCACAACACAAGGATGACTTCTTACTCACTCATAACAGTGATGTAAGTCAGTTAAATGATATTTTTACCCCACGGTTGGAAAAGGAATGCCAAAATTGTAAACGATATCACTGTACATCCTGTTCGAAAACATTTCTTTCGAAAGATTACCTTCAAGTACATTTTCGTACCCATAGTGGATATAAGCCCTTTGTCTGTCACGTGTGTTCTAGATCATTTCATCGTAGTTCGCTTCTATTTTCACATCTGAAAATACATTCAATCACTGAAGCATTTCCCTGTCCGAAATGTGAAAAACAAAGTAAAACTAAGCGTATTCTTGAGAATCACTTGAGAAATATTCATAAAGATGTTGAAAAAGTTCAATGCAATGACTGTGATAGAATATTCTTTTCTAAGAAGGCTCTGGAAGTACATTTAGAAGTACCAGAAATGATTAATAGTTTGGTTACAAGTGTAATGCCCTTATCAGGTAATATAGGAAGTGAAAATACAGATTCAGAAAAGGAACGTAATGTAGTTTGGCCATATATTTGCGATAGCTGTAGCAAAACATTTTCAAACTGCTGCACATATCGCAATCATTTAAAGGTGCATACTAGGCACAAGACTCACGAATGTATAATTTGTAAGAAATTATTCGTAACGTTAGCTGAATTGCAATCTCATATGCTCTTCCACACAAAGGAACCTCTTTATGAATGTGCTCATTGTCAGAAATCTTTTTCACATAAATATACGCTGACGTTACACATTAGAACTCATACGCGAGAGAAACCCTTCGCTTGCAAATTTTGCTTAAGGGCGTTTGCACAACATTCTGATCTGAGAAAACACGTGAGGATCCATACAGGAATAAAACCATTCTACTGCAGTGAATGCGGAGTTGCGTTTCCAAGGAAACATCATCTTTTGCGTCATTTGTTAATTCATGATTCTCAACCTACACATTTATGTGATTATTGTTGTAAAATATTTAAATGTGCTCCTGATCTGAAGAGTCACTTACGAAAGGTCCATTTACCAAAGAAAAGAGAATACAATTGTTCTGATAATAATTCTCAGTTCATAAGTAAAACAATCTTGGCAGTGCAGATGACTGAACGCAGGGAAAAAAGGAAGTACGTTTGTAAGGATTGCGGAAGGTCCTTTAAAAGCAGTACTGGCTTTGAATATCATGTGACGTCACATACTGGTGACAAGTCTTTTTGTTGTGATATTTGTGGATCTAAATTTTCGCGAAAATTTATTTTAAAACAACACATGTTAACACACTCGCAAGAGAAAGCACATGGTTGTTATATTTGTCATCAAATGTTCTGTACGAAATCTGCTGTTTCTAATCACATGGTTACTCACTCAACAGCTCGTCCCTATACATGTAATCAATGTGATAAATCATTTCGAAGTAAAGCCATTCTTAGATCACATTTAGTGACTCATATGATGATCAAACCTTTTGTTTGTGAATACTGTGACAGGTCCTTTTCCCGAAGAAATATTCTGACAAACCACCACAAAATGTTGCATACAAGCATGGCTATGAATCGAGAGAGCCCTGTAATAGACATTGATCTTCAGAGTATAAATTGATGTCTGTAAATTTGGATGGCTGGTTAAAAATACTATATTTTTATGTTAAGTTCATTTGTTGAGTTGTCTTAATAAATCCAGAAAATTGCTATTACATTAACTTAAAATGTCAGTTCATTAATGATATTTCCATTATATTTGAACTGTAGTTATATTTCAGATGTTTGCTTTTATTTACGAAGCTATCAAAAGATGTATCTAACCATCGGGGCCCTCCCTGGATTGAGTATTATGTATAAACTTGCATTGCTAAGTTATAATTGTCTACTATTTTGATAGATCTTATATATATTGAACATCTGACTTATATTAGTATTAGATTTCAGGTAAATTTAGTTTACCATTTTAATTGCAAATTGTAATTTTGAAAAGGGGTTCAGTTCCTCCTCTTGGAAAAAAGGAGCGTTAATTTTTAGAAGCAAATATTTCCAAAGATTTCATTTAATATTTTATTTAGGAGTAAATATTAGTTCTAAACAGCATTCCGACTTCGCCGCTAAGTTATCTATTAAGAACAAACATGATGAAATTTCACGGATGCCTAGAGAGTACTTAAATTTATAATCTATGTTAAACTATATATATTTTACTGCATTGTGTTGCCATCTATTTATCTATAATATCCGTAGAATCTTCAATATTTGGTTACGATTTGTGAATCTTAAATTGCCTTATTTTAACGGCAGTATATTAATTAAATTTGATAGTATGACAATGTGTTGTGTTAAAATATATTTCCCAAACTTTATGAGATTTATTTTTTAATTGTTTCTGAATAACCATACATAATTGTAGCCCTGATGTTTCGATTGTAGTTATTTTGTTTCTCGCAATAAAGAACAGAAACAACGAAGTGTTTATCATTACATAGGACTCACTCAATTTGCATCGTTAATGAAAACATAATTCCAACAATTTAGTTTGCCAGGCTTCCTGCGGTTATCTATTTTAAATATCTACCGATGCACTGAAGCAAATTTGTATACTCAATCACACGACACTGTTACGAACTCAATACTAACCAAACCTTGCCTAAAATATTCAATTCCTAGGATTTACGTTGAAACTTCTCCTTATAAAACCTTATCAAAATATAATTCACTCCCTCTTTTGGATACAGATTTATATGAACTTTATTTATCTACTTCAAGGTCACACGAAGGGGACCTCAAAATTACAGTTAAAAGTGTTTGTGAAATAATCAAAAAGTTCTTTATTTGTGTTTCGTAATAGAACTTGGAATACAACACAAAAGGAACTGGAAACCTAATTAATTACTTAGCTTGACCAATCATGAAACTAGATTTTAAATTAGAAATTTTGCCGCCATATTGGGAACATGGAAAATATGCCGAGCCCTGGGAACTGTAGTTTCAAGACCTAGTAAATTCACAAGAACAGCAACATATACTTTTTCATTTGAACCGCGCTTAATTACTTGTATCCTCTCTTATGTAAAATAAATATCTTTGAGAAATCTCCCTTTCCCTTGTAGATATTTTAGGTGTAAATAAAATTAACTTATAGAACTTCATGTTAGATTTTCTTTGACCATAACATAAGTTGAGAAAAGCTGTTAAAGACCTTTCTATAGGGCAAGAGGGTTGAATTCTTTATCGACTATGAGGCACAACGTGAGAATTGATAAGGTGTACGTTAGTCACGGATCTTATCGGCCTTTCGTAGCCAAATATTATTCTGTGCATAAAGATCATATTTTTAGCTCATCTACTAATATTTCAACAACGATAATGTACAGAAAATATGCCAAGCGATAATTCATCTATTAGAACTTCGTCAGAAGTATATCAAATGCCTTTAAATTTCTCTACTAACTCAACTCAGAAAAGCAATGTCGCTGTGTCAAATAAAAAATATTTTTGTTAATGTGTGCGTGTAGTTTCATAAGAACCAATTCACACAGATTATATATATATGAAAGTTGAATACTTTATATTTGGCAAAAAAAAAAAAAAAAAAAAAAAAACACAAGGGAGGACAGAAGTTAGTGGAATTCTCAGAAGCAAACAGACTGTTCATTTCAAATCCATTTTTCAAGAAACGGCCCTAGAGAAAGTAAACATGGAAAGGCCCAAATAGGACCAAAAAGGAAATAGACTACGTTCTATCGAATAACGAAATTCTGCAAGACGTGTCTGTTCTGAACAGTTTCAAAGAGTG